>APFE030716221.1:16868-34432 GCA_000404065.3 Pinus taeda | reverse complement strand
GCGATGGTTTTCGGTCCATGGTATTGGATGCTTCGGCATGCATAAATATGTATTGTAACATTGAAAGGAACATAATGAAAAATCAAGCTGGTAGTCCCAGTTTTGGGATCCAGTGGGAAATCTTTGTGTATATGTGTTTTATGTGTTATGCTCTCACATTTTTTATTTTTCTTGTGATTTAGAATTCGTATGCAGGTAATTTCTGTACGGGGTTAAAACCTACAGTTTCATATTGATTTTTACTTGTTGCATCTATAGGAATTTCTGTTGGAAATGTATATCCTCCTTCCATAATTTCCTAGACATCCATTCCAAGTGATTATATATAGGTTTTGGTTCTTATTTTCCAATAAATAAAGTTTCTCCTATTGAAGATTGGAAGTTTGATGGATACCATTCTTTCTTAATTATTCATGTTGATGGATCTCCCTTCAAGCAATCAAGCTTCTTCTGAAGGACCTGCTATGATACCAATTGTTGGAAATAATGCTGAGATGGGGGTGAATTAGTATTATCAGATCAATAATTGTATTTCCTAAACAGATTTATATACGCTACTTCAGTGAAGTGAACTAACATGTACATGCGATTGCGATTAAGGAAACCAACGTATATGCAGAGAACTTGTGATTTAGATAATTTATCATGTGTTGATCTTAAAGCAGTATATCAGAGATTTATTAGACAGTGTAGTAAAAGCAGAATAAAGCATCACACATAAGCAACACACATGACCACCAAGATGTAAGGTGAAAACCCAATGTGGGTAAAAACCACCTGCTACTGTCATCTCTGTTTTCTTTTAATAATAAGAAAATCTAATTACAATCTTGTGCTGGTGCAGACTCATACCAGTATGCAGGCTTCTACCTACATAAGGTTACAACCTTCTCTCGTTCTCCAACTTCTATTAGAAGGGAGCTACAACCCCCTAGCTCTTGTACTAGCCGATATGTTTACTAGTACATAGATGCCAGCCTACAGAAAAACTCCACTCTTCCACCTGGGACCACTTTTCATGAATTTTCAGACTGGGTACTCCTGGATCACACCACCACAATATGAAGGCCACGTTTCATCAAAATTTCACATTGGTCCCATCATAAATGTTAAACTTAAACTGCATCAACCAATATTCAGATAATCTGAACTATCAGATCACTGACACCAGAACATTGTGCTAAACCAAGAACCCTACGTCATCATTCAGAACCAGCTGTAACCTCAAAAATCATGTATTACAGTCTATATGCTACTTGGCTGCACTCAAACTGCATGTATACACTACTTCTATTAATTGAACCTACATATACCTTTAAAACTACTGCAACCATAAATGTTTGAATCAAATCTGTACCAACTATCAATATTTTGAATATCCATTGTCAACTTTCAGAGCTTTACACAGGTGGGGATAGAGATCACTTCTTCTCACCTATACAATCAATCAATCAAATGCTAGCCTCCTTATGCATTCAATTTTACATTCAGATCTAACAAGACTTCATTAACAGATAGCAGTAAAATAACATAATTTTGTCAGATAGATCAATCAGATCTAAAAAGAATCTTTTCTTTTGTATGTGTTACTTGAAAGAACCAAACCTGCCTATATGCGCGCTTTGGCTGAGACGAACCTGCATACAGATCTGCAACTTTTGACTTAGAACTTTGCTGCAATGCCAGACTTTAGACAAACCCAGATGATGATAGATAATGAATAGAACATGCACAAAACATCAGATCTAGTCTCATCCAATATCAGATCATCCAGGAATAAGTCATTTCAAGTCTCATGATTCCTAATCCAATATTGAACTCAAGGTGCACATGAATATTTCAGATCTAGTCCCAAACATAACCCTGCAACATAAAATATACTTCAGATAGAAGTATTCCTTAGAATATTATTACTTTCACGATTGGCCTAATGATCTTCTCCTCATATACTCTTAGGCCTTTCTCAATACCTTGGACCAAAACCACTTAGGACCAATACCTTGGACCAAATACCTAGGGTCAAACCTTGGACCATATACTTGGTTTTCCAACATGTATGTGTTTTTCCTCTTGCGAAAGTGTGTGTATATGTTATATGCTTATTTTGTTTTGTTAACCCGCGTGTATATGCTTCTTGGACAAACTGAACCAGCATATACCTCTCTTTCTTCATTCTTTGGAGTCTGATATGTAATCCTTTGTTGTTAACCTGCTGCATTGTGAACTGTCATCTGAGGGAGTTGCCATCAAGGACAACACTTGTATCATAATGCCAACACATTTTGTTGTAGATACAGTAGATTTAGCAGCAGCAATAAAGACTCCACTTTCACCACCTCATCCACCATTTATGCAACCAAGAAGCAGATGACATTCTACATTCTATTCCATGATCAAGCAAAAACTACAACTTCTATAAATATGCACAGTTTGTCCACTTCCTATGTAAGTAAAGGTATGTTCTTTTCTATCTTTTAATCATAGACTTCCTTGAATACTAAAGTTATAATTTTTGGAAAATACTTCACCATATTTCCTTTCTCATTTGAAAAAAAAAACTGTAAACACCTTTAGTTGGGGGGGAAGGAACATCCATTTATTATCACATTCATATCACTTCATTTCATCCTAACATACTTGTCCTAATCAATTATGATTGTATTATAGTTCAAAAGTTATGTGATTTGAAAATAAATTATTAAATGATGAGCATACTATATGGCTGATTTAAAGATGCATTCTTAAATATGTTCAATGAATCTTGCAGCAGCAAAAAGAAACAAGGTATTGAAACACAAGAACCAATACCAATTAAGATTTGGTTGTCACAGAAGATTGGGAAATACCAATTAATATTATATTTTTCTTACTTGTTGAATTAGACTTGGATATTTTTCTTTGTGTCTAATGGGCATGTAATGCAAGAATAAAGGATAAAAGCAAGGGAAATGCAGGGATAAAAGGTAAAAGAAAGGAACTATGGTAAAATGCCTTGGTAAAAACTCAGATGGGACAAGTGATAGGAATTACAAGAGGTAAATCCTCCTCATTTACGGCCCATCCATTCAAATATCCCTCCATCGGCTAAAAGTACACACAACCAAATCATGAGTACTAAAAGACAACCAAGCAAGTGGAAGTATAAGCAGCCTCCCTACTAGAAGACACCCGAGCTGATGAAAGCAAAAGGACTAGTTAAGTTGGGAGTTGTACCTCCCTAATTTTGAGGGAAGTCATTGAGACTTCAGATGTATAAATAGAGAGGTGTAGGACCTCAACTTTTTTAGCCAGTCATTAATCAACTAGTCAGTCACCAATAGTCAAGTGCATACTTGTAACGGTTTGATGTAGCACAATGTTATTTTATAATGAAGATGAGTTTCAATTTGGTCCAACACTGAGTTAACTCAGAGGGCTGAAGCTCTTGGTTTAGGGCCCAACCCTAGCAGCCAAAGCTCCTCTTTATTGTATTGTTATCCTAGCTTAGATTCCTATTTTCTGTTCATTTACTTAAGCAGTTCATTTCCATTACAACAGTAGCATAGATGCATGGTTTGATTGTTCATTTGGTTAAATAGATGCATTTTCATTATAGTGGTTCGGCATAGCTTTATGGTTTTCTTGTTCATGTACTTAAGCAACTTCTAGTTTTATGTTTGTTTGCTTGAATAGTTGCAGTCTCATTACAGTAGTGCAGAACAAATTAGTTGTGATTTAGTTTGCTTCATTTATGATTTTAATTAGCCTTGTAGAAAAGAAAAGTTCCACAAGGTTGCTCATAGGTGTATCGGCCTCACCTCCTCCCTCTGGGACCATGATGTAAGGAAGAAACCCTGCAACAACCCCAAAAACATAGGGTTTTAGTTTTCACAGAGGGTTTGTTGTTTGATGTAGTCACTAAGTTCATTGCATATTACTCTGTCCCTTTAATGGTCATCTTCCCTGTCACTCTCTTTCTGTCATCAAACCTCACTCACATTCCCATGTCATTCTCCTTCGCCATGAAACACTTGAGCCGAAGCTGTTAAACTCATATTTAAATGGTTTTTGCTGGTAAATTGCTTTACACAACAAAACTGACCAATCATTGCTCAAATTCATTTTTGTGTTTGAATTTTCGCCCTTTAAATCCCCACTGTTGGTCTGCCTAAGCTGATCCAACAAATATCACACACTCGCTCACCAACCTGCTTGTTCCATTCCCCACCGTAGATCTGCCTTGCCAGATCTGATGGCCTTCAATTGATATCGCGTGGATCTCTTGTCCAACCATTATTCGGCCGAGGGCACACGATATTAGTGGTTTCCCCATGCTACGTTTAATTCGGGGAGGCTAATCGTTTGAAATTCAATTAAACTTCTTACAGCTTTGAGGGCACGCGATATACTTCTTACCACCCTCTAAACCCGCTCCCCCATTTTTGTGTGTGCCTTTGAGCCCTCTCATCTCTGTCGTCGATCCGTCTCCTAGTTCAACGATTATCGCTTCACCTGATGCCATTTCCGCACATTCCTTTTTCTCGCGACCTAACCTCCGGTGTCCATCTGTCGATGAATCTTGTCTATCCATCTCCTAACTCCACCCGCATGATATAATCCTAGCCGTCCATCCTGTTAGTTCACCATGTTCGCCCATCTACCTATGTACCCTCCTATGATCAGTTCTCAGTCGTTGATTCGCCTTCCATCCACCTAATCCAATAGTTCTTATGTGTTGTTGCTCCTTCATGTCCTCTTTTCACCATTTTGATCTCCGACCGTTTTTCCACTTGAGACTAGACTTCGCCTAGTTTCCTTTGCCTGCACCTTAGGATAGTTTTACGCTCTTTTACTTCTGCAACTGAGATAGTTAGCATTACATTAGTTTTGTTTAGAAATTCTACTTAGTCCAGTTGTTTTCCTGGTTAATTAGGTTATGGTGTGATTTAGGGTTGCATGTTTCTTTCTTCATTTTTGCAGTATAGTAGGTCTCCCTTGGAATAGATTTTCTTTCCTTCCATCAAAATCAAGCTTCTTCTAACCCTATAAGTCTGGCTTGGAACCCCTGGGGTGTCTTTCCAAATGAGCAGTGACAACAGGCAGTACCTTCACTTCTACTTGTGTATATAGCACAGTGACCTCCAAGTTTGTACAAACCCCGAGTTGATAAGTAAAGCTGGTAGCCCTGAGGGTTGCAGCATCCTTGCCGCAATACCTAGGCTCATCACTTTTTAGTGCTATTGCTGGGGAGGTAGTGATTACTATTCTTTTCTTCTATTTTCCAGTTTCCAAATTTCTTCCATTAGTTTATTTCTGCAAAAGTAATCTAGTTTCTTTCTTTCATTTTGTCATTTATCTATTTTCCTTTCCATTCTGCAAGTAGGATTTCAATTCAACAAGAATTTTTCTTTTTGTCAATAGCATTTTATTAAGAAATTTCATTTTCCAAAGTATTTTCCATTCTATTAGTAGTTTTTCATTTAATCAACAATTTCCTTTCTACAGAGTACTTTCCATATTTAAAGAAAAATCGCAAAAAACCCAAAAACATTTCCTTTCATGCCTCGTAGGATTAGGGATAATTCAGGAAAATTCTTGCCAAATACCTCCCCTCATCCAACAGTCAACCTTCTTTCTTCTTCATTGATGGTGAATTGGAAGCCCCTTTGAATGAGAAACTTGACATATTTTAGGAACCTACAGGGAAAGAAGGAGAGGAAGAACCCATTCCTACTGAACCAATCGTTGAACACTTAAATGACAAAGGAGATAGAGGGAGAATTGTGAGTGCCTTCCCCATCATGGAAATCAATGGGGACACTAAAATGAAAAATATAAGCCCCTCTTCTCTACCTAATTTCCATGGATTAACCACAAAGGACCCTGACACATTCCTATTTGAGTTTGTTTTTGTTTTCCGAACCTATGACTATACAGATGACGAGCAAAAGTTGAAATTGTTTCTATCTACCCTCAAGGATGCAACATTGCATTGGTTCATGGGTTTACCTAGAGATAGCATAACAACTTGGGCTCAGATGTAACATTCCTTTAACAACAAATATAAGGACTAATGTAGGTCAAAGGACACTAAAGATGAGCTTTTCTGGATGACGATAGGCCAGGATGAATCCCTAGAAGACTACGAAGAGAGATTCTAACTTAGTTACAAAAGGGCCAGGTACACACTTGACCTTGAGTCATTGAAGTTGGTCTTGCTTAGAGGAGTAAGGGAGGATAACATGGACACCTTACATATGTTAGTAGGAGGAGATATCTACCAACTACCCTATGAGGACATCAAGACTGTCTTTAGAAACCATTCTAGGGCAACTAGAAATAAGGGTAGAATTAGTCAACCTATGGCCAGTACCACATCTTCCAACTCATCCATCAAGGGTGAAATTGGAAATATGCTAGAGGACTTCAAAAGTGAGATGTTGTAAACCCTTTCCTTGCATTTGGATACCATGAATATCAGAAGGAAGCAAGAGGAAGCAGAGAGAGCCTTGGCCATCTTTTGTCCTAGGTGCACCAGGAGGCATCTTAGGAATGAATGCCCATTAAACTATATTGAGATTTGCTGAGTCTGTGAAGAAAACCAGTCCACAGACAAGTGCCCTTCCTTACCTGGACTCAAAGTGGTATATCAAGGAGCTAAAGGGGCCACTAAGCAGCCTTGCTACATTAACTAAAGGAGACCTCCTAGGCCTATACCATAACAACAAGGTATGCAAGGATCATCCCATGCATATTACAGACCCAACCCAACCATAACTACACCTTCTTGGGGACCCCCCGCTCATCCTTCTTGGTCTACACCCCCTCCTTGGTCCTATGCATCTCAATGTCATTCCCAGCCACCCAACCAGTCATTTCAACCTTACAATCGGCCACAAGATTAGTGGAATACCCCACCCCAGGGGTGGAGGCCCCAATTCAACAATGTTCCAACTCTATTTCCTCCATCACCTACCCAACCACAACTCCTGCACTTTCCTCCACATAGGCAACCTCATATGCCTACCCAACCAAATCCAAACCCAAACAATAGGTAGGCCCAATAAACATATGGTGGAGAGACAAAATACCTAGCTTATGTTGTTGAAATTCAAGAGATCAACCTGAGATCTGGGAGAATTCTCCCAGATAACCAACCTCCATCTCGACATAAGGAGGTTGAGGAAAAAAGAGAGGAAAGCAACCTTAAAGCAAATCCACCCTTTCCTGAAAGATTATTCCAACCACACTGGCCTACCCCAAAATAAACTGAACTTCTGGGAGAATTGGAAAACCTATGTGTAAAGATTCCCCTTCTACATGCAATCAAATATGTGCCTATTTACAATAAATTGATTAAGGAGAAGTGCTTTAAGCATATAGGAAGAAGAGAAAGGGATGCCCCTACCATTAATGTCATTGGGTGATTATCTGACTTAATGTTGGGGCAAGAAATATGTCCAAATACTTAGGCACTGGAAGCCCTGTAGTCGATGTCCACATCAGTAGCACCATTTTCCCACACTCTGATCGATCTTGGGGCTGCCATTAATGTGATGACCAAGGACACCATGCTCAAGCTTAACCTCCAAGGGTCATTAAGGAAGACCACAAAAGTGTTGAAACTTGTAGACCATTCCATAGTCACCCTTGAGGGAATTGTGGAGGATGTGATGGTCTCCACTAATTCTTGGGAGTACCCAACAGATTTTCTAGTTCTCCAGCCTAAGGCTAAGCTAATTGGTTACCCTCTCATCCTTGGGAGGCCATGGTTGGCCACAAATGATGTCTACATTAGCTGCAAAGTTTGGAATATGACCATCAAGAATGGGCATATTTCCAAACAATTATTCCTATACCCTCCTGCTCAACCCTCCCTGGAACATGACTTACCTTTAGGGTTGGAGGAGGAGGAAGAATATGAGCTTTATTCTACTGAACTATATACTTTGGAAGCCATCATAGGAGGAGGACAATAAGATGAGGACGATGTAATTGAACACTTGCTCCAAAGTCCAAATACTAGTTCATTATCACTAGAAGAAGAAGTAAAGGAAACATTGAATAGTCTTCCAATTGACTTATGCTTGGTTGATTCCAACCCAATATAAGTCAAAACCATAGAATTTGGCCCAAAAAAAACCTTGAAGATTAATTCATCTCTTTCTACTTTAGAAGAGGAACAACTATCTTTGACAATGAATGGGTCTCTCCTATAGTGCTAGTTCCCAAGAAAAATGTGAAGTGGAGGATTTGTGTCGATTATAGGGAGCTAAACAAAGCCACCAAGAAGGATCATTTTACCTTACCCTTCATTGACCAAGTGTTAGATGACCTAGCAGGGAAGAAGTTCTTTTCTTTCCTAGATGGATTCAGTGGGTACAACTAGATCCAAATCTTCCCAAAAGACCAGGAGAAGACCACTTTCACCTGTCCTTAGGCTACTGGGAGACTAGATGACTGTTGTAACTTTGCAATGCATAGTCTAGTCTAGCTGTTGGTATTGGGATTGCGCAATACATAATTCCAACTAGGAAGGACTGTTGGCCCAGGGACAAATTTTCACAATTTCTTGGCCCAAGCAAACACTATCCTCCATAAATTCGCAAAACAGTCCTTGAGACCAGTGATGCCAAGGAATGCACAAATCTGGAGAGGAAGGTGAGCCTTCCTTCCCCAGATTCCTCAATACAGCCTTGGTGAAGGCAAAGTTCGAGCCAAGGTTGGTCCGACTTGCCGATGGGAAACTGAAAGCAAGTAAGTGAATGCATGGAGACACTAAGTGATAGTATAAATGATTGATAGTGCATGCAAAACATGAATGAAAGATTCAACAAATAGATCAACATGCATGTGGGTGAGGCAGTTCGCTGGTTAGGCAAACGTTCGTGCAAAAATAGTTTCATGCATGCGACAGTAGTGAGATAGCAACAAAAACTGAAACAGAGCAAGGACAAGATAGTAAATATGTAAATGATAGCAAGCATTGAAATAAATCAAGTAAACAGTACTCCCACAAGTGAAAACACAAAAGGTGAGAGAAAAGCAGCACAAGGCATGGGAAGCGGGCTTACCCCAAAATAGCTGAGTTGAATGTGCCAACTATTCGTAGATGTGATGTGGGATGTCAGAGTTGCAAGGTTGATGTGAGGGACGAGCTCTGCAGCATCCGGTTGATGAGTTTTTATAACATCAAGGTCATGACGTGCATGCCACAAATCTAGGGGAAGCAACACTTGGTGAGAGGTTTCAAAATTCTCCTTGAATGTAACCTCCAACTGCTAAACATAGATCCATGAAACAAAGGATGCCTTTAAATGATGCCTTGCGAGAAGAAACTCATGCAAGCAAGTCTGTTTTTCTTAGTCTCGGAGGGAACCGATTAACTCAGTTGTACATGCAAGAGACTGCTTGACTGCTCGAGAAAAATGCACATTTCTGGTTGGAAGCTGGGTTGGCTACCCAGGAGATTTGTGCAATTTCTAGGCAAAGCAGTTGACTGCTACCCAGATTTGCACAAATCTTGGGCTGAATAGCCTGCTGCTGGGAAAATTTGTGCAAATCCTACTGGGATGGTTGGCTGGCAGGATTGCGCAATCTGGGATCCCAGCAGGCTGTCAGAGAGGATTGCGCAATTCCTGGAGTGAAGATTGGTTTCCCTCCAGAAATGCACAATTTTCAAGGGGAAGTTACTTAGCCTGCAGCTGGACCAAGTATGGGTGAGCAACTTGTGAGGGGAATGGATCAACTGTGATCGACAAGTTGCCTATGTTCGAGGAAAACACTAAGGCTTGAGTACTTGATGAAGCAAGACAAAGTGTTGTGTAAGGTTGGTAGGGAGGCTCCAAACCAGGCTAAGGAAAAATTTTGGAGGGTGTTTGTAGCCGCTACAATAGGTTCAGTCATATATTAGATTTTTGGAGGCATTATACAACCATGATAGATCATTCATATTGCTTTGTATTAGGCCTACAAACCCCTGTATATTCATTCTATATATTTTGAGGCATGTGGGGTAGCCTCTTTTATGTGACAAGGAGGCATTGGTAGTAACAATGGTAGCATGTACAACAATATGGAGAGATGTTTTGCAGCCCCATTATATGTTTTTGGGGAGTTTTTTTAGCTTAGCAATGGAAGGAAGTGCATAGAATTGGCATGGAGGCATGTTGGCTTGTCAGCAAGGTGTTGGCATAAGGATTTAATCCATTTCCATCTGCATTTCAACTAATATCAACATGTTTCAACCATGCTCATTCACCCTTTTCCATTGATGTCAAATGGGGGGAGTGACAACCACAAGAGGAGAAATATATCAATTTTAGTGTTGTGGTTGTAGGTTGACATCAATGCGAAAGGAGGAGCATGTTGGACATGTTGTCTCATGGTGTTGGAATTGACGTCAACCTAATAGTGGTGGCCCTCATGATCTTATTGGTTTATAGAGGTGTTTGAAAAACTAGGTTGTATGAGGATATCTTGTCAACCTAGTATGTCAACCTAAGATATCTACCTGAGGATTCATTACGTTGGCATTGATTTCAACAATTTTGGAGGTGTTTTCATGATGATTAAAGATTTTATTGCATGTTAATATGGTGTTTCTAATGCTTGCATGTTGTTTACAGGTTTTGGGGATGCTTATAAAGGAAGGTGGATAGGTTTTGGAAGAGCTGGAGCAGTTTGATCGAGGTTTGGGTTGAGAAATAGACATAGCATAGGTAATAGCCTCAAAGGTGCATTATAACATAGGAAAGATCCTAAAAAGTGTGTTACCTACAAGTCTAGTGGATGAAGAGAGATGAAGGCATGCTCAGTAGACATAATGCTGGTGTGGAGGCATAAATTGTGTTATAGTCATAACATACATTTTGAGGCATTAAGTGCATTATAATGTAGGGTTTGTGTATTGGGGTTGCATTATGGAAAGTAAGTGGAATTTCGTGAATTATGCACGCTCTTAGGTTAATTCTAAGGGAAATTTCTAGGTTAGTTGCACATGGTGTTTGGTGGATAAAGTCAAATTGAGTTAATCATCATTCTAGAAGTTACATGATAAAGTAAAAAATGATGAGGATTAGTGCTTTCTATTGATTCCATCTTTCTTCATTGACAAAATGTCGAAGAGTGAAGTATAAATGTTTTGATTGAGAGAGAATATTAGCTACAATTTTGCAGAATTAGAGTGTAGATCAAAGCTCAGATTGGAACATATTTCAGATGATATTAGAGTTGAGTAGATCTACATGTCTAATATGTTTGTGTTGTAGATTATGTTGTTACTGATATGGAGAGGGGATTTTTCTTACGACTATTGCAAATATAGATCAGAGATCAAATTGTTGATGTGTTTGTGTTACAGGGGTTTTATTGGAAAGATTTTAGTTGTAACATCATTGTATGTCTTTTGTATGGATGCTAGAGAATGTTGGTGATGGTTGAATATTATGTTGAGATAGTCATTTTATTTTGTTGTGGCGTTTGCGTTTGATGAGCAAATTGATAGTGTGGCTGATGGTATGCCATAAATATATATTTCAATGATTTACTATGTTGCAAATTTTTGTATACATATTGTTTATTGTGTTGCATATTGTATTGTTGATTGGGAAAAAGGGTTATTGCGAGTCCAATATGAAAATGGATGAAATATGGGTCACAAGTGTTTGATTGCAGAGATTGTGGATCTTGTGTGGAATATTCCGAAACATGGTCCACAAAGGAGCTTGAAGGTTGAGGCCTTTAGTGCAGTGAGTAGTGCCTTGTGAAGCAAGTGGTGGCTTGTGTATTCAAGGTGTAGCAACATCCTTTAGGTAGAGGCATGAGAACTTGGGAGTGGTGGTTGGATAGTCTAGTGGTGGTTAGGTGAGACTTATTAGGAGTAGTGGCTTCAAACAGGTGATGGCCTGCAAATTCTAGGGAGTGGTGGCTTCCTACAAGTGGTGGCCTGCAAAGTTCATATAGGTAGGGGTCTGGAGTGAGTAGCATATTGCATGATATGCATGTTGTGGCTTGGACACTGGTGGCAGCCAATGAATATGTAAAATAAGAATTTTTATGATAATAGAAGAAGAATGGAGCAAAACATCTGAATGTGGTTTTCTCCCTAGTGGTTTCCACCTTACATCCAGTGTCTCTATGTGTGCATGTTGTATTGTTTATGTTGTTGCTCATGGTTATTTGCTTTAATGGTATGTGCTTTTTTATGTTGCTTATGGTTCATGGTTATTCATAGATATGCTTAAGTATTATGCTGCTATTAGATAAATGAATCAACATTTGAAATGAGGATGGAAAAAATTGGTAAAATTGCACAATATTGATTCACCCCCCTCTTAGTATTGTTTAAGGTTTGCAACAAATGTTGAATGTGCTAGCAAGTTTTCAAAATTTTCACCATGTCCAAACACACATGCAAACTCTTTTCACACATATTACTCATTAAATCACCATGTACTTATACAAATACATAAAATCATGAAGAAAGTGAACAAATGATGTCAAATCCTTATTTCTTTGGGGGGACCCCACCTATTGAGGCTCATAATTTATTTTAATTTTAATATTTTATTATTATGTCTTTTAGAGGAGGAATCAGATTCAAGTGTAATCGTTTGCACATATTTGCAAGGGTGGCCTATGAAATAGTCATAAGTCAACACAGGGAAACTTCATAGGGAGGGATGTGCATGACAGTTCAAAACTTCGAGTCTGTGGGATTTTAAATTCATGATACTTGTAGCATTGAGAGAGGGTATGCTAGTTTCCATATGGGGGGAGGAAGAAATGTGTGCAATAGAAAGGTATAAGGCATCACCTGTTAAGTTTCCATGTAGAGGAAAATGTAAGGTCACAATGAGTACTTTAGCAACATCATCTTGCGAACCAACAAAATGTCACTATGCTTTTCGGCTTTTTAACAAATTATCTAGTCAAAAGGAATTAGTACAGAACTTGCAGAAGTAGTAACATCTAAGAATATTATTAGAATGGTCCAAACTCAAAGAATACAATGCTTTACTCAATCATAACTGATAAAAGGAAAACATAAGCAAAAATATTCAAGTGACTGCAATGCAGAAATAAAAATAGCAAAAGAACTTAAATAAATAAAAAATGCGTATGTGTAGAAAGGAGGATAAAATCAAATTACTTCATCCTTATAAACCTCAATATAGGGCTTGAGGTGTGACACATTAGTGGTGTAGAAAAAAAGTTAGTCATTTTCATCTTTGAGAAGATATGAATTAGTCTTGATAGTGTTTGCAATTACAAAGGGCCCTATCCAAAAATTCCAAAATTTCACGTGCTTTCCTTTCTGAGCATGAGTAGAGTCCCACAATAGCACCTTGTTTCCAACCTAAAAATTAATGTTTTTATACTTTTTATCAAAATATTATTTAATTGTTTGTTGTCTACATTTTAGGTTATTGAGTGAGTAATTTCTCTACTCTTCTTAGCATAACATAGCAAGGATCCATTGAAGGACATTACTCGAATTCAACTTCTCTACCTGCAATGTTAAATGTAAGGAAGTTAGTTCAAGTTGGACAGGTAGGATGAATTCTCATCCGTGAAGGAGTTGAAATGGACATAACTCAATACTTAAATTGCTAGTGCTTTGTCTGCACAAAGCATAATTTAAGAGTATGTCAATTTCTTGGCTTGTCATTAATGATATTTTCGAATATTTTAATTAGATTTTTGGCACTTGGCACAAAATTGAGTAATTTTTTTATAGATAAAACTTTCCCCATTATCAAAGAATTTTTCAAGAGGTAGACCAAATCTCAAAAAAGTATTATTCTCGATATATTCAATTACCTATTCATCCTCGATGTTCTTCCAGGCTACCACTTCTCTCCATTTTGTAAAATAATTAGTAATGGTAAGGATGTAAATATTCCCAATAGATGAAGGGGGATGATAGGACTAATAAAATCTAATCCCCATTTATAAAAATAAATTTTGGAACGACTGGCTGCAAAGATAGTACATAGAATTTTTCTCTTCCTACAGTTTTATGACATTCCTCACAACTTTAGACAAACTTGTAGTTGTCCCTAAAGACCGATGGTCAGTAAAAAAAAAACTCCCAATATATTATGTGTTATATATTTGGCTAAAAATTTGCCACCAATGTGCATATAATAATAAGTAGACCCATTAGCCATACTTGCAATAGTCTTTTAGCCATTTTGTCATCCACACAATGTAAAAGGAGTTTGTCAAAAGGCCTGCAGAAAATAGTAGTACTGAGAATTAAATATTTAGAAGCTTCTAGCCATAATCTTCTTTGTTGAGACTGATCTAAGCTATGAGGAGACCTTTCATTTTGTATATATAAAACAATATCTTTATATCATGGGTGTTCTACAAGGTCAACCTAATCATCATTGATTTAAAAACAAGGTTCATAAAGAATCATTTTTGTCGGTATCTCCATTTAGCTCGGGGTGTTGGGCCAAATGTAAGGCAAGGTCATGTCCCTTGATTGTTTTGGTTGTAACAATTGTCAGATCATGTTCTTGTATGTTTTCAAGCCAATGATCTCGCTTTCAAGACAATAAAGTCTAAGGAAGAAAAAATTTAAAAGTTGCTAATAAGACTCTTACTTCTGTGTGCTTATTGAGGGTATAGTGACGAAAGTTCTCAATAGCTTTCACTAGAGCACAAGTGTGATTTTCAATAAGATATTATTTTAATTCCCCATTAAATAAGATTTGGCTCATAAAAGTGATATGATGTTCTTTATATTGATCATCTTTCTAAAGAAGAATGCATGAAATAGCTTCTATTGTGGCATTGGAATATATGGTGAAACCTTTGGAAAAATACAGTTTTTCCAAGATGGGAACTGAGATTATGGTCTCTTTGATGGCCACAAAGGCTTTCTTGGTTGTATCATCCCATCAAAATTTTTTATATTTCTTTAGCGTTGTGAATGGGTTTGACAATTTTCACGAAATCACAAATAAACCCTTAGACACAATTTATTTTCCCCATAAAAGAAAGAATTTCTTTCTTAGTTTTAGGGGTTGGTAGATTCTTAATGGATTTGATTCTTTCTAGGTCAATGTCGACTCCAATTTCATAAATGATGTGTCTCAGCAATTTCTTTGTGGTTACACCAAAAGTATACTTCTTAGGGTTCAAAGACATGTCATTTTTCTACACCTTTGAAACACTTGTCTAAGATGAACAAAATGATATTTATGATACTTAGAGTATACAATTTAATCATTGAGATAAACCAAAATTATTTTCTTGATGATATCATTTAAATCTATATGCATAGCTCACTAAAACATGGAATCTACATTTATAAGCCTAAAGGGCATGCATTTGTAGGAAAATGTGCCCCATCTTGTGGTAAATTTGGTTTTGCATTTATCAATTTTCTTAAGATGTATTTAGTTGTAACTAGAGAAACCACTAAGAAGAGTCATCATCTGAGATCCCACAACTTGTTGCAAAATAAGGTCCATATTAGGGAGCATAAAATTTCCTTTCACACTCACCTTATTCAAAGAGTGATAGTCCACACAAAAACAAATATCACCAGGTTTCCTTCGAACAAGGACAAGATTAGCCACCAATTTAGAATATTTTATTGGAAAATTGATATGAACGATTAGCAATTTCTCAAGATTTTTCCTAATTGTAGCTTCAAGGGTGGGGTTCACGGGCCTTTTTCATTTCCTAATAGGCTTGACATCTTCCTTGATCAAAATGGCGTGTTGGATTATGCCAGGATCAAAACCATGTAAATCCTGTATGAATAGGAAAATACTTCACTGGATTCATGAAAAAGGCCCATAAATCTTTTCTTTTTGATCTCTGAACATTGGGCCTCGATTTGTAAAATCGTTGGTTCTTCTATGGTCCTAATATTGATAGATATGGTTTCATAAATATTTCTTTTTGGCTCCTCTGTATGCCCCTCTTTATTATTTGATACATCTATAGGTTTTAACCCCATACTGAAATTACCTACATACGAATTCTAAAACACAAAAAATAAACAATGCGAGAGCATAACACATAAAACACATATACACATAAATTTCCCCTAGATCCCAAAATCGGGACTACCAGCTTGATTTTTCATTATGTTCCTTTCAATGTTATAATACATATTTATACATGCCAAAGAATCCAATACCATGGACCGAAAACCATCGCGTCCAAAAAATATGTGTGAAAATCATGCACAAAACCATAGGTGGGTCCGGCCAACCTAACATAGGGTCCAAAACCAAAATTTTCCACGGCGCTACCCCAGACCCCATAAAGTGGGGTTAAGGGTACACCTCAAACCCCCTCTGACTCCCTGCTACACAATCGGCGCAACGAAGGGGGGCTTCGTCCCCCTTCTAACCCCCTAGTTAACTACGTGGGCTAGTCGTGGAAAGAACATAACCTAACCCAACATTCTCCCACTTATTGTTTTCTTTCCATAGGGAGCCACAAGAGAGCTTAGTCATTTTTCTAGCCCTAAAACATCCATTGTCTCTCTACACTAAGAGAACTTCTGAGAGCTCACAGATTTTGTCAATGCATCTACAGTATTCTTCAAAGTGTCCACCTTGACAAGCAATACCTTTTTGTCTTCTATCATATCGCTCACAAAGTGATATTGAACATCACTGTGATTTGTCTTTGAATGATATGCGGGGTTCTTTGCCAAGAAAATTGCACTTTGGTTGTCATAGTCTATCCTTATAGCTCTCTGTACTAACCCCATACTTGAACACAATCTCTGCAATGAAACTGCTTCCTTTCTTGCATGAGTGGCTGCCATGTATTCTGCCTCTGTAGTTGATAGTGTCACTACATATTGTTTCTTACTCATCCAACTCACTGCACCTCCAAATAGGTTAAGAACATACCCACTTGTAGACCTTCTCTGACCTAGATCTCCAACCTTGTCTGCATCAACAAAGCCAAGAATATCCAACATTCTGTCCAATCCTGATATCCCTTGGTAGCACAAACCATAACCACTAGTGCCATGCAAATACCTGAAAACCCGCTTCACTGTTTTCCAGTGCTCCTTCCCTGGTTTTGACATAAACCTGCTCAATACTCCCACCGCATGTGCAATGTCTGGTCTAGTATAGACCATTGCATACATCAAGCTACCGACTGCACTTGCATATGGAACACAGGACATGTCCTCTTCCTCTTCTTATTTCTTGGGACACTGTTCAATAGATAACATCACACCTCCAGGAATAGGAACCTTCACCGATTTACTATCCTGCATATTAAATCTCTGCATTATTGTCTCGACATACTTCCTCTGGTTTAACCAGAGCTTCCTCTTTGCCTGATCTCGTTTAATTTCCATGCCCAAAATATAGTTTGCAGCACCGAGATCTTTCATGTCGAATTTGGAGGACAATTGGGTCTTCAAATCCTGGATAATTTCTTTGCCATTTCCAACTAGCAACATATCATCCACATACAAGACCAGATAAATAACATGGTCACTAATTAATTTGAAATACACACAGTGATCTTCTTTGCTTCTGGTGAAGCCAAGTCCCCGTATAAATGTATCAAATTTCTGATACCACATC
>APFE030716220.1:0-33927 GCA_000404065.3 Pinus taeda | reverse complement strand
TATATATATATATATATATATATATATATATTTGTATGTGTGTGTGTGCAATTTCAAATAAAGAAACATAAAGAGTACAAGTTCAAACAAACAAACACACAATATATAAATTAAAATATACATTATGAGTACAGACTCAAATTCATATTTAAGACAACAAAAACATGATTACAATTTCAAACAATGCACAAAATTCAAATTTAAATGAGGAAATATATAATTTTGAATTTTTAAATATTAGGCACAAAATACAAATTCAAATAGGAAAACACATGTTTTACAATTCCAAATAAGGAAACACACATCAGACAATTTCAAGTCAATACAAAAACTAACACTCAAATATTAAATAAACAAACACACACTATACAGAATAAAACATACATTTTATATACAAAGTCAAATTTAGGTTGTGAAATTATTACAATCACAATTCAATACAATAAACACATGATCACAATTTCAAGACACATATAATACAAATATTCATAAGTAAATATCCACACAGTCACTCACACATATATATTGAATTTCAAATAAAAAGAGATACGGAGTACAATTTAAAATAAATAAACACTCAATATACAAATTCAACTTAACAAACAACATACAATTTCAAATAACTAATTGTGCATCACACAATTTGAAGTCAATAAAAGAAAACACTCAGACATGCTTATGCAACTTTAAGAAAAAATAAAAACACAATATACAAATTAAAATATGCATTATGCATACACATTCAAACTCATAATTCAATACAACAAAAACACATGATTACAACATCAAACAACACACAAAATTCAAATTTAAAGAAGGAAATAAACATTTTTTTTGAATTTTTAAATATTAGACACAAAATACAAATTCAAATAGAAGAACATATACTTTACAATTCCAAATAAGGAAACACAAATCAGACAATTTTGAGTCAATACAAAAATAAACACTCAAATATTAAATAAGCAAACGCACAATATACAAAGTACATGTTCAAATAAACAAACACACAATACACAAATTCAACTAAACACACAACATACACTTTCAAATAACTAATTAAGTATCATACAATTTCAAGTAAATAAAAGAAAACACTCAAATATGCTTGTGCAACTTTAAGAAAAAATAATCTCACAATATCCAAATTAAAATCTTTACTACGCATACACATTAAAATTCATAATTCAATACAACAAAAACACATGTTTACAATTTAAAACAACACACAAAATTTAAATTTAAATAAGGAAATATACAATTTTCAATTTTTAAATATTAGACACAAAATACAAATTCAAATAGAAGAAAACATATTTTACAATTCCAAATAAAAAAACACACAATATACAAAGTAAAACATACATTTTATATACAAATTCAAATTTATGTTTTGAAATTAATTACGATCACAATTCAGTCAACAAACACACAATTGCAATTTCAACCCACATGCAATACAAATATTCATAAATAAACATTCACACACATATATATGTAATTTGAAATAAAGAAACATATAGAGTACAAGTTCAAATAAACAATCACACAATATACAAATTAATCTCTACATTATGCATATACATTCAAATTCGTAATTCAATACAACAAACACATGAATACAATTTCAAAATTACATACACATATTCATAAATAAACATTCATACAACCATTCACATACATATGGAATTTGAATTAAATAAAAATACAAAATACAACTCCAAATAAGCAAACACACAATATACAATTTTGTGTTGAAATAGAAAAGAAAATAATCATTCTCAAAACCACTCACATATATATTCGATTTCAAACAGGCAAACACACCATTGCACTGACCCACACACACACACGCACAATTGAAAATGAACAAAGAAATATGGTACAATTTAAATTCAAAATATCAACATAAATACATAAAACATTTTCAAAATCACAAACATATATATACCAAACAAAAAAGCACCAATATGAATGGTTTGTTAATTAGAGAGATATTTAGTGTTGTCCAGTACATTGTCGAAGGTTGTCTAATTTGTATTTGGGTAAAATATTTTAAATTTTTTTAGTTAAAAGTGTGTTTTTGGTTAAATGCAATTGTAATAAGTGTTATAATATAAATAGATGATCATGTAAGTGTAAGATGACGTTCTTCAAATATAAATGGTATAAAGTAAATGCATCTTAAAAAAATGTGTTGTGACGCATATGAGTTTAAAGAAAAGTAATCAACACAATAAAAAATAACTACACTACTCAAAGAAAAATGGAGCCCAATCTCCTTGAGAAGTTGGAAGGAGTTTAGCCCATTCCATAAAAAATAATTTCTCTTACAATATTTGAGAAAAGAAAAAAATATATATAACGACACAATATTTATTTTGGGCAAAATTCTTTTTGCCTGTAGTGCCATACAAGTATTAGAGAAAAACAATATATTTTTAATAAGATATAACAAAAATTATCAATTTCCTTTTTATATAAAAAGAATGATCCTCTCTATCACATATTTAAATAATGAAAAGAAATATGAATTTACTTTCCTTCACTTTTTTTCTAACAGTATAAGTCATTTCTAGAAATAACACCGCAATATAAGAAAAAAATGCCCATAAAAAGATATTATTAATGAGATATAAGATGAGAGTTTTACTTTAATTTTTCCATAGTCCACAGACTAATAAACATAATTTAAATAAAAATATATATTATGAATCATGATTATATATGTAATTAATGGTATAACTAAATTTGATTTTTAAAAAGAAGGATAGGTTATTCCAGTTCCGAAAAATAAAAAGTAAAAACCAATTCATTTCGTCTTATCTGACTTTAACTATCTCTAGGAAAAACTATTACAAATGGTAAGAGGGACATAATTGAGGGGCATAATTGACTCTCCAAAGAAGGCTGTAACTGATATAGGAGGATTGAAGTGAAGCGAAACAGAGCTATATAACATACAATTCCCAATTGACGTGAAAGAGCTGAGCTGAGATGCATTATTATTATTTTTTTAAAAGTTGAATACACCAATGATAAAAAGGAGAGTTGTATTAATATTTTGAAAATGTATGCATTATTAATTTGAAAAATTAATAAACCGGTGAAAAGGAAAGGGTTTCAAGGTAGGGTTAAAATTGTTTCATGGTAGGGTTTTTTATTTAGTTACAGATAAAAATTACAAGGTTCAAAACCATGGACTGAAGTAGCACATTAACACAATGTATCTGCCTCTAACCAGCACGAATGGTACAGGGCCTCGCTAATACCAGAGGGAAATAAATGAGTAGAAATGGTAGACGACTGGACTGGACCGGATTTGATGGGGCGTTGAATCCCCAAAGAAGGCGAAGGTGAAAGCTGTAATGTAATGTAACTGATTCCGGAGGATTCAAGCGAAGGAAAGCTATATATATATATATATAACAGAGAATCCCCATTGACATAGCTGAGTTGCATTATTATTAATAATTTAAAAGTTGTATAAAGGAGAGATAATAAAGAGCAACTCACTGTATGTATGTATTATTATTAATTTGAAAACGTACATTATATATTAATTTGAAAATTTAATAAATAGGGTAACTGTAAGCAGACGAAGTTTTAATGAGGTGCGTTTTGAGTTTAATTGGCATGTTAACATTGTTTCAGGGTGGGCTTTAATTGGTTACTTATAAAATATATAAGGGTTAAAAACCATGTATTACAGTATCAAATAACACAATACAAAGTAAGTTATAATAAAAAATACTACGAATTAAACTTATACACAGCACAACAAGCAATAATAAAAACCCTCGGGTTAAAATAACATACGGCGGAAAATACAGTGAAAGAAGCCACATGTTAAGCTAAATCCAGAGATATGCATGGATTGAAGCAATGAATGAAAATATTAATGTAATAGAAATGGTAGGGTAGGGTAAAACCATTGAGTGGAAAATAGAACCCATGAAGGGTAAAATTCCTCGAAAGAAAACAGAGCCTTAAATCCAGCTCATGCACACGGCATAAGGGTATAACAAATTATAACAAATTATTGAGGAAACCGAGCCTTAAATCTATGGCTGGTGCACACGGCGCAATACAAAACGCGTTAAAGCTAAAAACATGAGGTTGAACCAACACACAACACAACACAATATACCATATGAGTTATACCCGAAAGTGAAAAAAACCCAAGGGTTAAACGAACAAATAACACAATACACAGAAACCAAGTTATGTCCAAAAGAAAGCATGTGTTAAACTAATAAAGATGTGGTTATACTGGAGAACCAATACATAGAAACCAAGTTACGTCCAAAACAGAAACCAAGTTACGTCCAAAAGAAAGCATGGGTTAAACTAATAAAGAAGAGGTTATACCGGAAAACCACAAACTAAATTAAACTAGAATGGGTTAAACTAATAAAGAAGAAGCTATACCGGAGAACAACAAACTAAACCAAACTAATACGCAGCACATTAAACCCAAATACAGAGCTATGGGAAGTGATTCAAAAATGCAGTGATGCTTGAATTCGCAGGGGATGGGATAAATTCGTGAAGCTACAGCCAGGGACCGATTGAAGTTAAACTAAACTAATATGCAGCAGATTAAACCCAAACACAGAGCTATGGGAAGTGATTCAAAAAGCCAGTGATGATTGAATTGGTAAGCGATGGGGTAAATTTGTGAAGCTAGATCTAGAGACCGATTAAAGCGATGAAGGAAAAATAAAATGTAATAGAAATTTTCGAGGAGGCCGATTGAAGAAAAAATTAAATCTATTAGAAGTTTTTGAGGTGGAAGCAGAGCCTTAACCTAATTCAAAGGAGACATACACATACATGGCCATCTCTACATACCTCGAATTGGGATTCGATTTCATCTGTTCTGCCAGATAATTGGGATCTACGAGGTAGGTTTTGAACAGTAGCAACGTCAACCAACTATTTCCTTATTTTCATTAATTTCCCTGAACAAACTAAAATACAAGGTTATGAAACGGAATTAGTTGTCACAGCTGAGCGCACAGATGAACAAAATCACTGAATAGAAATTAAATAGAATGTAATCCATACCATTCCCGAGAGATAATTGATCTCTATGAAGGCAAAAAACTGTTAAGAAACTCAACTTCCCTGCCCTGCCGAGATAATTGATCTCTATGAACGCAAAAAACTGTTAAGCAGCTCACCTGCCTTGCGCTACACTGCCCTTCTTTTGCCAGCCTCAGCCTCCTCCTCTATCCCACACAACCATGACTGACTCAAACATGAACTCGACCTACACTTAGACAGACAAACCCAATCTCAAACCACACAGACAGCCAAACATACACAAGCATAACAAGACATGATATGGACAGAGGAGGAGGAAGATGCTGGAAAAATGATAAGACTTAATATATGTATAGGTAGGGATTCCCAACACCGTTCAACGGCTACCAGAGTTTTACCGACTATACTTCCTCTCGAATCGTAGATAATATACCTATTCCGTCTTCAATTTTAGAGTTCGTGTTTTTTTTTTAAATTTCAATTGAATCAGCGCCTTTTTGAAAACAAGTTGTTGAGTGGATGCTTTTTTCGTGCAGGTTGTTTTTTCTTTTTGGGTTGTTATTTTCATTAATGCTTGCTTTTCTTTTCATACCCTTCCAAACGCACATGTTACAAATAGGGCTTCAATTCATAGTTTTACCATTTTTCATTTATTCACATAATTACGTATTGTGTATTCAATTCTGATTTTGATGTTTTATTTATTTTGGAGGATGTTGGAAACACTATGTTGAAAGGCTTGATGATTGGAGCATTTGCTAGACATACCATATTATGTTATTTATTTTTAATTTTATCTACTAGTTATATGAAATTTATTGGATATTAATATTATTTTTCTTTTCTTTTCTTTTTTAAATTGCAAAGCATCTTGACAAATTTGTAAAACTCGGTTTCAAAAGTTTTAAAAACAACAAATATTCACAGTGAAGGGGAATTAGTGTAGCCATATAAACGATAAAAATACAAATGAAAATGTGTATGCCCACGTGGAATTAGTGTAGCCATATAAACAATAAAAATACAAATGAAAATGTGTATGCCCATGTATTAGGAAATCCTTACAATGAGGGCGAGGTCTTCCATCTTGATAGGAGTTACACTTTTGAAAGCGGGAACAAATCTTTACAATGAAGGGCAAGGTCTTTTATCAAATCTTTACAATGAAGGGCAAGGTCTTTTATCTTGATAGGAATTATACTTTAAGAAAAGGAAATGAATCTTTACAATGAAGGGCAAGGTCTTTGATCTGGATAGGAATTAGTGTAACCATATAAACGATAAAAGTGCAAGTGAAAATTTGTGTGCCCACACATTAACAAATCTTTACAATGAAGGGCAAGGTATTCGATATTGATAGGAATTAGTGTAGCCATATCAACGAAATGGCTAGTAAAAAAAACACTTACGTCATGATATATATCACATTACCAAGAATAAAAAAATCATGAAGATCTCAAAACCCATAATTAAATCTAATCAATTCTCTAGAATGTACCCATTTGCTTTTCCTTCATCTCCCAAGTAATATGTAGGTCTTTATGAAGATGTTGATGAGCTCTAATGTGAATGCTAAAATTCAACATAAGGAAGCAATTCCTCTTGATTAGCAAAGGTTGACCTTTGTTGGGATAAGAAACCTTGAGATACACTTTTACACGTTTATCCTAAAGGAATTGACTCTCTCATGAGATCTTTTTTTATGTGTTGGTATGCAAATTTTTCTCAATCACTTCAACCTAAGAGTTAGAAATAATTGACATTGTTAAGGAACACATTTAAGATAAGGATGGAATTTCTCCATAACCATATAGGTTGATCTCTCTTGATAAGCAAGGGAAACTCCTATAACTCAGGGAAGATTACTGGCCTTAACAATGGTGTAAAAACTACATTTAATGAGGTTGGCACCATTGTCACAAATAGTGGAAGAAAAGATGTTCCAGAGAAGTATAATCATCCGTTGAGCTTTCTTGACAAGTATGGGCAACTCCTATAAGTAAGGGCTAGATTATTAGCCTTAAAAATGGTGTAAAAAGTACATTTAATGAGGTTGGAACCATTTTCACAAATAGTAGAAGCAAAGATCTTCTAGAGAATGATACTCATATTATTATTTCATGTGATATAGAAGTTGGTTAATATTCTTTCCATTTTTGTTTTATACCTATTTTAAACAGTCAATAAGGTATAACTACCAAAATTTTCTCATGTGAATCAGTTATTGTGCTTTGATTTTATCTCCACCTATATACTCATCATATGAAGTTATATAGTTGTTGTAATTATTTGGAAGCTTTTTGCCCCTTTGTGTCTTCCATAAACATTTTCTATCTATTATTCAAATAGCATTGTTGTCAATTTTACTTATCTAGGAAAGAAACTTCCTAAGTTATTTTATAAATGTAATTGAATATTTTTTATGAACCCTAATGTAGATTTACTATAATAGGAGGCACTAGGATGGTTGGAAAATATTTTAATCAGTTTCTGTCAACTACAAGTCTATATATTTTCTATATATTACTATTTAGTATTCACAGTTCTCAACTATAATTACTCTTCCATTTTTTAAGTTAACCCAATGAAAAACACTTTCTTTTGCTTTATTTCCTAACAGTATTTGGGCACTAAAGAAGACTTGAACACATTTTTAATATCTAAGATTTCAATTATTTCCCTCTTTTTCATGGCTACTATTCTCAATGTCCCAATTTGATATGGCTTATTGAAATTTGTGATTTCTTTCCCTACAAACATTTTGATTTGATCTCAGGTGTGTGCTTAATAGTTTTCTCAAAGTACGTATTTCATGGTCAACATTATAAGTCCTTAAGTTAAAATCCAATTGATTTAGCTTGATTACATTTATGTATTTAACATTCATGAAAACTACTATGATAAGGCTCTAGGAGTTGGTGTTAAGGAAACATGTGGGTTGGTTATAGGGAGATTGTTTGTTTCAATATATATGGTGGACAAGATATGATTTTGGTAATGGAAAGTCCTATGTATGCATGAACATGCTGGATGGTGGTGAAAATGTCTTGTTTGTTAGTGTTTTCCCCATTTTTAGGGGACTCATTTATTCAAAGTGCTAGTTGGTTTTTGCAATTTTGAATGAAAACAAACAGAAATTTACAGTATTAGCCCAAGGAAACATCTTTCAGTAATTAATGATTTCACTTATAGAAAATCATGGTAAAAAATAGCGTTGCATGCAATGCTATTAGTTTGATACTGTACAAGACTTACGCATGAAAAATGACAAATAATTTCAAACCTTTTACTATGTAGATAGAGTATAATGTCCAATAATTTCACACAAGTTCCTAGATAATGTTATAAGCTAGTTCAACTTTTATCTTTGATGGTTGATTGCTTGTAGCAAAAATTTCTATTCCATGAATACATATTTCCCTTCCATGGCAACTTGGAATCATTCTTGTGGAATTGTATTATTTTGTCATGTTCAATAGTTAATGTGTTGCATTGAAGCATAATGATAAAATGTTATCTCATTCTGTGAAAACAAGACTATCATAATTGGTATATCCTTTGCATTTTTTCTTCAATCATTTCACCATCCAATTTGGGAGCGAGTTGAAGAGAATCTATTTGAATTTGTCACAACTACTTTTAATTACAAGGTATTTGTATTGTCTTAACAATTAGTTCTTAGAACTCATCTTAGGTGCATCATTTATTTTCCTCTCTTAGGTTCTTTTTAATTTTTGAGTTGTTTTCCTTACAAGTCTATGCCCTTTCTTCAAAACATGAACAAAATATTTTTTTTTTGAAAATAAAATAAATGATTACATCTTTAACCCTTTAGTTATGCTTGATGGTAAATTCAAAACAAGAAACAAGTAGTACAAAAATCCACCTTAGTATGTATTATCCTATGGTACTTTTTTTTCATTTTTAGTTGTTTGAAATAGTTTGAAGAGTCGATTTTTTGGTAAAATATTTCGAAATTAGTTTTCACAAAAATTTTGTGATACATGAAATGGTTATAGATTTACCACTTTGGCTATGCATGATGGAAAAGTCAAACCTAATAAAAACGGATATCTTAGTATGCATTAATCCATGGTACCAATTTTAATTTTCATTGTGTTTGAAATAGCCTTGAGGAGAAGGATTTTTTAGTAAAATATATGTGAATTAGTTTCCACGAACTTCATATCTTTTGGAATTTTGTAGATTGTCAAGCATTTTTTTTTTTTTTTTTTAATTTACCTTCAAACATGGTATTGGAACCAAAGTTTATTTGTGGTTATAGGGATAGAGAAGGAAAATTTATCTCTTAGTTGCTTCGATTTCTTTATTGAAAATATTGTTTGACTTTCATATACCAATTTTTTTTTTGTTTAGCATGACTAAGTAGAGTGAAAAATGAGATAATATTCATTGATAGTGTATGAGCTCTTGGTATAATAAACAATTTTCCAATGTGTAGATAAATTTTTTGGGTGTAATATTTAGAGTGGGTTAATATTCAATGGTTTTTCAAAATAAAAAATAAAAATAGTTGTCAATTTTGACATTCTTTTTTAATTTATTTGCTCAATGTTTATACTTCAAAATTATTTTAACTTAAAAATCATTAGAACTCTCAATATTTTTACAAAAATATCATTAAACATTTTACATTATGCATATTAGGGAGTACTAATGTTAGACAAGGTTTACAACCTTTAAAACAAATTTCCATCCTTTAAATTTTTTCTACTAGATAGAACCCTTCTAGAAGAAATAAAAAGGGGTGAAGTTGTGGAAAATATATAAAATAATTAAGTGAGTAAAAGAAAAGAATAACATGAGACATTGTTGAATAAAAAAGACATATGAGTACTAACTAACAAGGAATAAAGTTGTGGGTCATTTAATGTTTTCATGTTGTGAGCCTTTGTGACATAGTACTGCTGAAATCCTCAATGTGAAGGGTGCATACATTTCATGAAATTTTTTCTATGAAATGATGAAAGACAATTTAGGATGCATAAATGTAATTATATTACAATTTATTGAAAGAAACAATAGATTCTTATTTTATTTCATTAAAGTTTTTTATGCATGTCCAAGTTTATTTCACCTTCATCGCTTCTTTTGATCACAAGGAGAACTAAGGAATTAGTCATTGTACATATATAATAAAAATATGAATATGTAATTTATTCGCTTTATTATAACCATTGTGAACATATAATTAAATGGATTGAAAATTTCTATAGTCGTGAATGTATGATAAGAATCAAAACCCTAACCCCATTATATATATTTCATTAACCAAATTAAAAAATTCATAAAAGTTAGCTAAACTATATCTTTATTATTATAATTATTATTGGAGTTATATAGTATATAAAAGTATGTTTATCCATGTAGATTCACCCTACTATTATTATGGAAATCTTTTAACTGGAAACATTTCTTCTTACATTACCATGGCTTACAAATACCACATTCCCAATGTGATGTGTTGATATGCCATTTTCTTAAATTAATTAATTTGATATAACTTAATTAGTAGTGTATACCTAAATTGGACACAAATATTATCATTGATATGTCAATATTAGGATGAATATTCCAACATGTTCCATGGGGTTTAAATACCTACGATCAACCTAATAATTAAATTATAACTATGGAAGATATATTCAACTATCAATCAATGATAACCATCAAAATGGGTAACCCATTATTCCTATCACATTTAGTAGATTAAAAAAATAGTAGAAATTAAGTAAATTATAACTTTATTACAAATTATATTGTGGTTATTTATAAATTAAAAGAAATTGAATGCATATTTCAAACACAACAAAAAAATGTTAGTTAGCTATGAAATATGTAAATATTACTAGAGTGTTCCAACAAATTCCATGGTGTTGAGATATCTTCCATCAACCTAATAATTAACTTATAACTATGGTGATTAGCATAATTATAGGCATATATAACTTTTGGTCGACCGACTTATGTAATAATCATTGGAGTGCAAAAGGTGGATCATTAATCCTTATTAGAATGTTTATACTATGTTGTTCTATTTCCTAGTTATAGCATTCCAACCAAATATCCATTTTGTGTTGTTCTCTTTATAGCATAATATTGTTACTATCCAACTTAATATGTAATCAAACCTAGAATGCTTGGATGAAGCTTCGTTAGTATTAGACTACTTAGATCGGGTTTTATCTTGACCATCATTTTCTTCTATAATTGTTATTGTAGTAACATGGGGTGAATCACAAGTCAAGTAGATATTCAATTTTCTTTTCCTGTTGGGTTCAGTCGACTATCCTTGTTCCTGTGCCTATGATGAGCTTCATTCTATGTTGAGTTTGTCTAGAGTCGATTGTTTGTTTTTCAATGAATATATTTTTCCATGTCCAAGAAACAACAAGATGTCACGTCCAATAGATTATTCTAGAAATTGTTCTAATATTCTAGGCCTCCTTTTTTCTACCCTATATAGGGTATCCTCAAAAAAATTTCATGTAATCGAGTGTAGATTCTATTTTTGTTGTGGGTGTTCTAATTGAATACCTAGAAAGGTTTGATTCACATTTATTGTATATTTTTATGTACCTATTCTTTTCCAACTTCTGTGAGCCTTTTATTGCAATATTGTTATGAGATTATGTCACGGGTACTAAGAGGTCAAATTTAAATAGTTGTGTATAATTATCCTTCCCTTTCTTCTTCTTGTTCAATATCCAGAAGGAGTAACCGTATATCCCCTTGTTCTTCTAGAGCTTGTGGTGGAATTTGGAATATTATGTTAGATTATTAACTCATCATATACACATATATTTGGTCAATTATAGGTTGATGCAAAATCTCTTGTTTATGTACATCTAAAGAGTCAACATACCAAACTTCAATTATTTGTAGGGAGAATTGAATTACAATGAGGGAGGAAACAATTTTGTATGTGTTGAGGTAGGAAACATTTTTGAATATTTTTGGATGACTAACTAGTGAAGTTTGTTTCATGTCTAGCCAAATCAGTAAAGAGGGGAACAAAATGGACTTATTAAAATTTTGACATTTATACTGGTTCATATTTAGCATGTCACCAATGTGTTTTTCTTAGTTGTATATTTTTCATGTCATGATCATTTAACCAATTTATTGTAAAATATTGAGTTTAATGTTAAGATACTCTCCCTACTCATGCAAAATGACTCGCTCTCGTTAGGAAAAAATTAGAAATAAGAAAAACAAATTGAGATATCAAAAGCTTAATTTAACAATACATATATTGAACATAATAATATAAACATGAATAAATAGGAACTGAATAAAGAATATTTATTATTCATATTGCACTGAATAGTGCAAATAGGAAAAAACCATATATAAATACACAATTTAGAAATTTAGAAATTTTATAATTTTGAACTATATATATAACTAAATATAGAATAAAAAACATATCTATACTTTATTAATATTAATTGATGGAAGGAACAATAGTTTAAATGAACTTTAGACACAAACATTAAGACCTAAACAAATATACAAAATCATTGTAGAATCTCCTCAAGACCATTACCATATGTTGACTCACAAAAATTGTGTTTTGTGTCAATATCAATAATCAAAGCCATTACTATATGTTGGCTCATGAAATGTGATTTTATGGTCAATATCGACAACTAAAATATAATCTCCAAAATACACAATACTTTTTATATTCCTTTTTTATGGGATCAAATTTGGAGTTACACTTCATTCAACTTTATCACTATGTTATACCACTTTAAGTACATAAAATCTATAGTTTTAATTTTATACTTAATGTGTTAGATATTAAAATGATGTGTGTTGTAAAATTTCAAGAATTATAATGTCATGATGGTCATGTGTACTAGGCATCATAGTTTCTAGAATTCATTGTGTTTTAAAGATCACAATGCACTATGTTTTATTTAATTTTAGAGTTAGTCCCTTAAGAAATATCAAGTGTCATTGCTTTTTAATAGTATTAATGTTTATAGGTTGCATTATGGAAGAGTTTGTAATTATCTAAGAGTATGAGTGATAACAATAAACTAGCAGTTATGGGTAATATTAGCGTTTTGACATTCATAATGGTTTTTTCTTAAGGGGCACATATTGTATCAAATATGTCACAACTCTTACTATATTAACCTGTATTCACGCACATAATTTTTTTTTTATAAGGTTCACCTCCTAACGAATATGTGCATGCTATATAAGGTTGATGGTATACATATCTTGCATTAATATTATTACCCCATGATATCGTGTGGAAAATGTACCATAGGATTTGGGAAGTACATGGTTTATAATTGTTTATTTCAAAACTATTAAAGTCATGCTGCCACCACTTGCCATGTGGCTTACTTACCCATTTATACCAGCTGGCGACTGTGACTGCTCTTTACTGTTCTGACCGAATTCTGCACTTTGGGATCCGGAGACGAGATCTAACGGTGTTGCGGGAGCTCTCTACCATCGAACGATGGAGAGCTAATCCTGCTCTTCAAGGTTTATTGTTTTAGGGTTTTGAGGTCCGCGGGTATACCCTGCCGCCAAAGCATGCATTGGGCATTTTCCTCCACGGCTTCCATGGGCGTCTTCGACTTGCCTCTGGGCTCTACCGAGCTGGAACCCTCTGCTACTCCATCAGAATGTTGTTATGAAGGTATACAGTTCCTTCTCTACTGAAATTCGGCATTATGTTCAGACTTTGTTACAGGTATACCATCCATTAGTTTTTTAACTATTTATGTTCTGATACAGACATACAATCCGTCGCACACTATCTATTTCACATTATTTCTATATTTTCATGTTCTTCCAGGTATACAGTCGGTCGCTTATCGACTAATTAACTTGTATATATATATATATATCCATACTTTTACAGGTATCCAATCGGTCGCTTATCGACTATTTAGCTTTGTATATATATCTTCATGCTTTATAGGTATATAATCGGTCGCTTATCGACTATTTAGCTTTGTATATATATCTTCATGCTTTACAGGTATATAATCGGTCGCTTATTATCCTTTTAGCATTATGTACATTTACCCCTAGCGATGGCGGCGACTTCTCTGCTGCCCGGCGCAGGTCTTATGTTCATTTGGTGTTTGCCGACTCGTTCCATCCGAGTCTTGTTTAGGGTTGTTTCTCCAGTTCCTGTAAGCTCGAGCCGAGGTAAGGTGGATACCGTCGACCCCTGGTTTATTTTTTATTGTTACAGTTTGTTTCCTTTCGGATAGCCCGACTCCGCTAACGGGTCTGTTATCGTATGGCAGGGGTTACACATAGCGACGATAGAAGGTTGATAACCAGTCCATTTGGCTCGACGCTTACAGGTGAGTCAATAGTTTTATTGGGCATTCAAATATGCATCAAGGTGTCGGTTTCCAGGTTAACCTCGTCGTTTGCTGGCAGGTTCCTCCATTTGTTGTTGAAGCCCTTAGTTATTCTATCGTGGTTGCAACAATTAATTCTCGTTCTGGGTTATTGTATTTAACTGTTTAGATATGGCTTCATTGCCTTTGTTGCTCGTGGATTTTTATCCATGGTTGTAAATGATATGGAACTATGTCCGCCCTTAAGCGACTCACATTGTACATGCTGATAAGATTTTGGTTTTTGGTTTGATATCGAACTGTACCCACTTCCAAATTTTTCTATTATTATATATATACAAACTTGTTTCTTTATGGCGCATCACCATTTCTTCCTATGTGTTTATTAGAAGTGTTTGCCCTCTGCAGTTTTAATTTCGAGTTGGGCATGAACCCGTAGATGGTATTCTTATGGGTTCGCCCTCACAGGCTCGACACAATTTGATTCGCCCAACAAGGGTTTATTCCTCGCGATATTAACTATTGTTTTTCTGAGTAGCTATTCTGTTATTTATATTTATGCATGCCCATATGGTATTTGATGATTATTTCACTACAGGCTCTTTGCATTTATTTGCCAACAGTTAGTTGTCTGGTTTGTACTGATATCCGCATATGGTTCTTTAAAATATTCTGGGTTATCGCTTTTTCTCTTCTTTATTCACGGTATTTGGAGAAAACCGCCTTCACGAGGAATGATTGTTAATGTTTCATGATTTCTACAGTATTTAGGTTTCAGTCATTATATTTGAGCAGCTCTGTCATAGAGGTTTTGCAGCGTAATACCATTGTATAATATAGCTTCAAGTTTTTATTTCGTGAGTTACTTATCTTGAGGAATGTTGTTAAAGTTTCGTGCTCACGGCTGCATGTATAAATAAAGCTTCCCTTCTGTCTTTCAATTACAGTTCCCTACTCGGTCTGTTGGGTTAATAACAGTCTAGCATATTCTCTCATTTAACTCTATTTGAGACTATTGAGACCATCGATATTTATTGTTGTTTATCGCTTACAGCCTACTGGTTACCCTCCTATTACTGAGGAGTTACCTTTGGCTAGCGAATAATTAAGATTATTCTACATTGTTTGGCCTTCATACAGTAATTCCTGAGTTCATTTCTTCTTTGTTTATTTCATATAATACTGTTAAGCCTTTTGCTCACTTAACTAAACGATACAAACACAGTAACTGTACAAAATCCACAGTCATACTTACCTGAGAAATTTGTCCTTAGGCCTCCACGCCTTTCCAGGTTTTAAGAACAGGGAACTGTCCCTTGCTTGTCGATCCTCCCCACCATGAGACTAATTGCCAGAATTATGTCTCCCCGAAGCTCATTGCCAGACCACTGTCTTCAGAAATTACTTGAATGCACAGCATGTGCCATGTTATCTGATCACTACCAGACGTAATATGCCTGTTTTTCCTTTTCTCCCGTTTGTTCCCAAACAAGCCGGATTTCCCATCCTTTCTAAGGAAGGAGTAAAAACAGTTAGGGTTTTCTTTCCCTTCTTGACAACTGTTTTTTTTTTCATATTTTTTTTTTAAAGGAAAAGAAGATTATCATCAAGAAAATAACTTCCTTGCTCGAAGTTACTGAATGTAATTCTTTTATTCATGCTTTAGTTTTTACACAAAGTAATAATAATCTTTTATCCCAGTAACATATACATATATGTTTTTTTTTAAGAAAACAGGGAAGTAATTTTATTAATTACTGGGGTCATTAGATCTTCCCCCCCTGAGATTGGACATCGTCCCGATGTCTTCCAGCTTCAAACAGTCCTGGATAATTCTTTAACATTAGCGCTTCATCTTCCCAAGTGGCCTCCTCAGGCCCAAAGTGTTGCCATTGAACCTTAACTTGGGTAATAACTCATTTCCGCAGCTACACTTCTCTCCGGTCGAGAATGTTCAAAGGTTCGACCAGGACCTCTCCTTCCGGTTCGACCTGCAGCAAGTAATATTTAAGTTAGTTTTTCTTTTCTTTTAAGAAAATAATCGTCTAACTATTACCTTGACAAACCTCTTTGTCCTATTAGTTCCCACCTGAATCTCTTGCCATCTGATCACATGTCTAGGATCATAGACATATTTTTTAAAATTGATACATGGAAAACGTTGTGAACTCGGATGTGGCTGGGTAGAGCGAGTTGGTATGCTATCGGCCCAACTCTTGCCAGCACTTGGAAGGGTCCACAATATCGGGGTGCTAACTTAGTGCACCCGCTCCATTGTAATGTACTTCTCTTGGCTTGAATCTTAATGTACACATGGTCTCCCACCTGATATTCCTTAAACCTTCTTTTCCGATCTGCAAAATTTTTCTGTCTATCTTGGGCAGCTTTCAAATTAGCTCGTACCCTTTTTACCATGTCTTCCATTTCCTTAAGCATCTCAGGCCTTAAACTCAATCTATCCTCTGTTCCACCCCAATTCGAGGGAGTACGGCACTTCCGTCCATACAGAATTTCAAAAGGACTTAGTTGGGTTGAGGTATGGTATCCATTGTTATATGCGAATTCTACCAAATGTAGATACTCCTCCCACAGCGTAGGCTGTTGCATCACGTAAGCTCTTAACATGTCTTCGACCACTTGGTTTACCCGTTCCGTTTGCCCATCCGTTTGGGGATGATACGCTGTACTGAAATTTAGCTGAGTTCCCAATTCAGCAAACAATGTCCTCCAAAAGGTTGAAGTGAATTTTACATCTCGATCAGAAATAATTGTCTTCGGAAGTCCATGTAATTTAAACACGTTCTGCATAAAGACATGAGCAATCTGCGCAGCCTTGTACGTAGATTGTACAGGTATGAAATGTGCGGCTTTACTCAATTTGTCTACCACCACCATTATAGAATCGTTATTTCTCTTCGTCTTCGGCAGCCCAGTGATAAAATCCATGGTAATGGTCTCCCATTTCCATTCTGGTCTGGGTAGTGGCTGCAATAGTCTGGCTGGATGTTGATGTTCTGTTTTAATTTGTTGGCATTCCAAACACTGAGCCAAATATTCGGTCACATCCTTCTTCATTCCAGGCCAGAAATAATTTCTTCGAATTGCAGTAATCATCTTCTGATAGCCTGGATGTCCCGCATAGTGACTAGTGTGGAACTCATCCAAAATCAGATTTTTAATCTGGCTTTGGTTGGGTATATATATTCTTCCCTTGTAATAGAGCACACCTACATTATCCAGTTCAAATTTTTGTTGGTTTCCCTCACCATTGCCCTGCTTTAGTTGCTGCTTAATTTGTTGGTATTCAGCATCCTGTTCTGCTGTTTTCTGTATAGTTTCTAAGAGAGTACTCTTCCAGCTACTCAGGGATATTTGATATAAGCTTTGTACCTTTCGACTTAAGGCATCAGCCACTCGGTTTTCCTTCCCCTGCAAATGTTTAATATCGAAGTCAAAGGTGCTTAGGAAGTATGTCCATCTAGCTTGTCTTGCGTTTAAAGTGGGCTGGCTGAAGTAATTAGTTAGACTATGATGGTCAGTCAATATCAAAAACTTTCTTCCCATGAGATAGTGCCGCCACATCTTCAAAGCATGTATAACAACAGCCAGTTCCAAATCATAAGCAGAGTATTTTTGTTCATGTTCTTTTAACTTTCTTGATTCATAGGCAATCACTTTGCCTTCTTGCATTAATACACCTCCCAGCCCTTCCTTGCTTACATCCGTACATACCACATATTCTTTGTCAGGATCAGCTATACTCAAGATAGGTGCTGTAGTAAGCAATTGTTTTAAGTGTTCGAAGCTTCTCTGACATTCGGGGGTCCATTGGAATGCTCTTCCCTTTTTCTGCAGAGATGTGATGGGGAATGCCACTTTGGAGAAATTTTTCGCAAATCGTCTATAGTACCCGGCTAAACCCATAAAGGACCGGATATCCGCGACATCCTTTGGTACAGGCCACTCCATTATAGCCTTTACCTTTTCAGGGTCTACAACAATTCCCTCTTTGGTAATTACATGGCCTAAATACTGAATCTCCTCTTGGAAAAAGTCACATTTACTAAACTTGGCGTATAGCTGGTGTTCTCGAAGGGTCTGCAGCACCATTCTAAGATGTTCCTAGTGCTCTTCGACCGTACGGGAATATATCAATATGTCGTCAATAAATATCAGCACAAACCGATCCAGATATTGATGAAAAATATTATTCATTAAACACATGAAAGTGGCAGGGGCGTTAGTTAACCCAAAAGGTAATACCACAAACTCATAATGCCCATACCTTGTTCGGAAGGCAGTTTTGGCAATGTCCTCTTCTTTAATCCGGATCTGGTGGTAGCCTGACCTTAAGTCAATCTTAGAGAACACAGTTGCTCCTTTCACTTGGTCGAACAATTCGTCAATCCGTGGTAAGGGATACTTGTTTTTGATGGTCAGTTTGTTTAACTGACGATAATCAATACACATTCAGAGGGTTCCATCTTTTTTCTTGACGAACAATACTGGGGCTCCCCAAGGTGACACACTAGGTCGAATGTAATTTTTATCTAATAATTCCTGCAGTTGCATCTTCAATTCTGTTAACTCAGGCACACTCATTCTGTAAGGTGCTCTTGATACTGGAGTTGCGCCTGGTATCAATTCGATGGTAAAGTCTATATTTCTTTTCGGGGGTAATCCGGGGATTTCCTCCGGAAATACATCTGTAAATTCCTGTACCACAGGAATGTTATCTAAGGTTGCTGCTTTGCCTTTAGAATCTGCAAAAGCCACTTGTATAGCATACATCTGGCACCCTTTTCGAATACATTTTTCCAGCTGAGTTGCGGTTATTGGTCGGATTTGCACTGGTCGCTGGATCCCTTGTAGTTCTTTTCTATGTCCATTTTGATCTTTATAATAAATAACTTTAGTTTTACAATCAACTAATGACCAGTGTCTTTCCAACCAGTCCATTCCAATTAAAACATCGTATGATCCGAGAGGAAGTACATTCAGATCTGCTACTACTGATTCTCCAGCTATTGTAAGCGAACAATCCTTAATTTTTGCTGTGACTCGCCTCTTGGCTCCTGTAGCTAGTTGTACCAGCCATGGGTTTTTAAATCTAACAGGCTGTAATTTACAGCGCTCTACTATCTTGGGACTCACATAACTAAACGTAGCACCTGGGTCAATTAAAACAATTATAGTAAGGTATGAAATCTTACCTTCAAATTCGACCATGGTGGGTTGATATTCTGCCTCGCGATCTTCTAAAGTTGCGTTAATTATGGGTATGCTACATCCAACTTCACCAACAGTTGAGGCTTCATGAATTTGGGACAGTTTTTCCGTTCCCTTCCGCTGTGGGCAGTTTTTAACATAGTGTGGTCCCCCACAGCCCCAGCACTGTGCCTGGGGTCTAGCCGTCCCCTCACTGTCCATTCTTACATGTTGTTCATTGATTTTTGGTTCATTTGATGTCTTAAACTTGGCTGCACTTCTGGTTACATTTATATTATTTGGCCCCTTGCCAAATCCTTTGCCACTGCGACTACCTTTATTTAGACCATTTGTCTTGAAGCCTTTCCTTTCATTCCATTTCTTGCTAGCAGTCTCTCCTTTTTGCTTGCTTTGTTGGTAACAAATTCTGGCTTTACGAATGACCTCGTCCATTGACTTAGGATTATTGAATTCAATCCTTTCCTGCATGTATGGAGGCAGGCTGCTAACAAAACGTTGCACTTTTGCTTTTTCTTCCCTTATATATGGCACATAACGGACAAGGAGGTGAAGCGAGTAATAAATTCATCCATCGTCTGCTGTCCCAACCGCAGATCATGGAATTCTCGCTCTTTTTCATCATAAAAACGTTCAGTTAAGTATCTCTCCTTAAAGTACCGTTGGAAATTTTCCCAAGTGATCGTTTGTTCCGTCACTCTTTTCACTATCTTGACTTCCTCCCACCATAAGGTGGCCTTTCCCTGCAGTTGGAAAATAGCCAACCGGGCTTTAAGGTTATGGTCGTACTCGTACAGTTGAAAATACTTATTCATATTAATCAACCATGCTTCTGCCACTTCTTCTTGTTCTCCGTCAAAATGTGGTGGCTTAATCTTGCGGAATTCTCCTTGTAACTCCATCCTTTGTCTCTTTGAGGTTTGTTGTTCCAATGCATTATCAGAACGCTCCTCTTGTTCTTCATATCTCTCGGGTGGTATAGGATGATTCTGTTCCTCTGACATCCGCTGCTGTTCTGCACTACGATTAATTGGCAGTTGATTCTGTCTCTCAGACAGACTTTTTAAAATCCTTTCCTGTTCTATTGTCAGTCGTGCATTGTCTTCTCGTAATTGAGCCATTTCCCTTTTAAGTTCTTGTACCGTTTCCAAGATTGCTTGATTGGTAACCCTGGCTTCTTCCCCGAGTTGATGAGTCCCTTGTCCCGCTGTGTACCAATGAGATGCACCATCTGCTCTTCTCATGTTGTAATTACTTGGCTTCTGTTCCTGAGCTTGTTCATAATTTAAGTAGCAGAATAATGAACATCAACATGTTAATGGCAATAATTATATACATTATTTCTATCTCTGATACTTTCACATGCACATTACTATTATTCATCAGAATTTCGCATTTATATTGTTTTGTTATCCCATAGGCCTCAGTTTTGTAACTGGGCTCTGATACCATATGTCACAACTCTTACTATATTAACCCGTATTCACGCACATAATTTTTTTTTTATAAGGTTCACCTCCTAATGAATATGTGCACGCTATATAAGGTTGATGGTATACATATCTTGCATTAATATTATTACCCCATGATATCGTGCGGAAAACGTACCACAGGATTTGGGAAGTACATGGTTTATAATTGTTTATTTCAAAACTATTAAAGTCATGCTGCCACCACTTGCCATGTGGCTTACTTACCCATTTATACCTGCTGGCAACTGTGACTGCTCTTTAATGTTCTGACTGAATTCTGCACTTTGGGATCCTGAGACGAGATCTAATGGTGTTGCGGGAGCTCTCTACCATCGAACGATGGAGAGCTAAACCCGCTCTTCAAGGTTTATTGTTTTAGGGTTTTGAGGTCCGCGGGTATACCCTGCCGCCAAAGCATGCATTGGGCATTTTCCTCCGTGGCTTCAATGGGCGTCTTCGACTTGCCTCCGGGCTCTACCGAGCTGGAACCCTCTGCTACTCCATCAGAATGTTGTTATGAAGGTATACAGTTCCTTCTCTACTGAAATTCGGCATTATGTTCAGACTTTGTTACAGGTATACCATCCATTGGTTTTTTAACTATTTATGTTCTGATACAGACATATAGTCTGTCGCACACTATCTATTTCGCATTATTTCTATATTTTCATGTTCTTCCAGGTATACAGTCGGTCGCTTATCGACTAATTAGCTTGTATATATATATCCATACTTTTACAGGTATTCAATCGGTCGCTTATCGACTATTTAGCTTTGTATATATATCTTCATGCTTTACAGGTATATAATCGGTCGCTTATCGACTATTTAGCTTTGTATATATATCTTCATGCTTTACAGGTATATAATTGGTCGCTTATTATCCTTTTGGCATTATGTACATTTACCCCTGGCGATGGCGGTGAATTCTCTGCTGCCCGGCGCAGGTATTATGTTCATTTGGTGTTTGCCGACTCATTCCATCTGAGTCTTGTTCCGGGTTGTTTCTCCAGTTCCTGCAAGCTCGAGCCGAGGTAAGGTGGATACCGTCGACCCCTGGTTTATTTTTTATTGTTACAGTTTGTTTCCTTTCGGATAGCCCGACTCCGCTAACGGGTCTATTATCGTATGGCAGGGGTTACACATAGCGACGATAGAAGGTTGATAACCAGTCCATTTGGCTCGACGCTTACAGGTGAGTCAATAGTTTTATTGGGCATTCAACTATGCATCAAGGTGTCGGTTTCCAGGTTAACCTCACCGTTTGCTGGCAGGTTCCTCCATTTGTTGTTGAAGCCCTCAGTTATTCTGCTGTGGTTGCAGCAATTAATTCCCGTTCTGGGTTATTGTATTTAACTGTTTAGATATGGCTTCATTGCCTTTGTTGCTCGTGGATTTTTATCCATGGTTGTAAATGATATGGAACAATGACTGCCCTTAAGCGGCTCACATTGTACATGCTGATAAGATTTTGGATTTTGGTTTGATATCGAACTGTACCCACTTCCAGATTTTTCTATTATTATATATATACAAACTTGTTTCTTTATGGCGCATCACCATTTCTTCCTATGTGTTTATTAGAAGTGTTTTCCCTCTGCAGTTTTAATTTCGAGCTGGGCATGAACCCGTAGATGGTATTCTTATGGGTTCGCCCTCACAGGCTCGGCACAGTTTGATTCGCCCAACAAGGGTTTATTCCTCGCGATATTAGCTATTGTTTTTCTGAGTAGCTATTCTGTTATTTATATTATTGCATGCCCATATGGTATTTGATGATTATTTCACTACAGGCTCTTTGCATTTATTTTCCAATAGTTAGTTGTCTGGTTTGTACTGATATCCGCATATGGTTCTTTAAAATATTCTGGGTTATCACTTTTTCTCTTCTTTGTTCACGGTATTTGGAGAAAACCGCCTTCACGAGGAATGATTGTTAATGTTTCATGATTTCTACAGTATTTAGGTTTCAGTCATTATATTTGAGCAGCTCTGTCACAGAGGTTTTGCAGCGTAATACCACTATATAATATAGCTTCAAGTTTTTATTTCGTGAGTTACTTATCTTGAGGAATGTTGTTAAAGTTTCGTGCTCACGGCTGCATGTATAAATAAAGCTTCCCTTATGTCTTTCAATTACAGTTCCCTACTCGGTCTGTTGGGTTAATAACAGTGTATCATATTCTCTCATTTAACTCTATTTGAGACTATTGAGACCATCGATATTTACTGTTTTTTATCGCTTACAGCCTACTGGTTACCCTCCTATTACTCAGGAGTTACCTCTGGCTAGCGAATAATTAAGATTATTCTACTACTTCCCCCATCATCATGTTGCAAGTAATAAAAGATCCTCTCATTAATTAGCATAAATTCACATGTGCTTGCATGGCTGGGGGGTGCCATGCCACCCAACCTTAATTATAATTAAGATCAAATGGGTGGCATGCACTTCCCCGAGCCTCACTTCATGACGTTTTTTCAACCCCAATGGGAGCATGTAGATGCTTATTACTTGAATGTATATTTTTATCTTAATTAGTGATTTAAATATACACCATCTTAAGGGGAGACCTTTTAGGGAAAGGTAGAACAAGGAAAGTGGAATGTAAGTAGATGGTGGAGACTTATAACACATTTGGCATTTTCTTTTATCTACATCATACTTATTGAATTTTTGGTCTTCCAACATAATCCTTTATTATGAAGGTATTCGTTAGTAACTAATTATAAGTTATTTTTTTATTTTAATATATTTTGATGACAGTGGGATGCATTACATTAATACATTATAAACAACATTGATTGGATTACTGTGTCGACTGAAAGATGGAAAAAATCAATTGATGGTAACTTATCATGGCATAGTGTGGCTACATTGGTCAATGAAGCTGAACGTGAGAGAGATACCAATATTACAAAGAGGGAAATTGGTTCATAAAATGGTTTGAAACATAATCACGTAAGCATATCCCCCAATACTATTTAGTTTTTTTTTTTAATATTATATTGATTTATATGGTGTGCCTTTTTCTTAATTTGAGTAATTTCTAGGTATAAATATTATTACCAATTGAGAAGGAATATTTTATGTGTGTGACATTACACAACTGAAATACTATAAGGCTATGTGGTGTAATGGCCACAAATTTCACATCAACAATATGGATGAAAAGATAAAAACTTTTAAAAGTGGGATTTTCAAAGTATTTCGAGTTACTAATGTTTCCTCTACAAGCAACACACATCCAGAAGTGTCTAAAATCGATACTGGTATTTGGACGATATAATTGAGTGTGATTGTAAATCCTCCAAAACAATTTTGTTGGATGTCAAATGGTAAAAGCTACAAATGAAAGAATGTGATCTTGAAAGAACTTTCGTTGAAGATGCTAATGGATTTACCATGGTTGATATAAGGAATATTGAGATTCCATGTGATTTTGGAAGCTCAAATGGTGACTTCAACTGACACTGCCCCCACCCTGCCCTACTCGTGTTACTCTAAATTCCCAAATACCTAATTTGTTCACTATAAATTAGAATGTAGGTGAAATCCTTAGAAATATAAGATATAATTTTGGACAACAAGGGTACAATTCATATTCCAACATAAATGAAGATAAAATGCAATGCTCCAGACATTCTATGTTATACAACATTTCTTTCTAGTGTGCCCTAGAAAAGACAATATAGCTCCTTCCAAATCCTACATAAAGCATTTACCATCTTTAGTTGAGTCTTTTTGATCTTTCTTCACTGGCTCCATTGTTACTTTATGGGACCAATAAGCGACGTGGGCCGAAATGTCCAATTGTTCCCTAGTATTTTTTTTAGAGTGAGAATAATGTTTAACCTATAGCTTACTCTATAATTCAACAATACAAATGAATGGTGGCAGTGAAATCTTTAGGGAAGATTCAGTTTTTATGTTATATTAAAGAGAGTTAAAACCTAAACTTAGCTAGATTTGAATATTTTCATAATTTAACACATAGTTCAAAGTTAATATTTTGGGAGATTGATTGGTTAAAATAAACACACAAAGCTCCATATCTAGCGCTGAGAAATGTTTTGCTACGTTGAATGATATTAATTGCTATCAATGTGTGCAAAGAGAGAGAAAAATATCCATACTCATTTGAGAATTATGATACTCTTCCAGGTTTAGTGTGGCTCAATAAGTTGAAATCTAAATCAAGGTTGAACGAGGTTACCACAAGAGAATTGCACAGTATTAATCACTATCAATGTGTTCACAGGGAGAAAAATATCCATACTCATTTCATAATTGTGATACTCTTTCAGGTTAAGTGTGGTTCGAGAACCTGAAATCTAAATCAATGTTGCATGAGGTAACCAAAAGAGAACTATAGACAAGTAGAATGGAATTGAACCATTCTTCATCTTTTCGATATTTGTTCTTGTGTAGTGGTTCACAATATGGTCATCTATGTTATACTTTATTTGAAGGTGTTTGTTACTAGTTTTTGGTCGTAGAAGGTGAATTGAGATCTTGACAACTTTGAGAAAATAGCTCCATAAATTAATGCTAATTTGTTATTAAAGCAAGTGCCTTAATAATTTGAGAACTCCTTTGTGACTATGGTTGTCAGATTCCAGTATGTTTTACTAGAATGAAATGTTCATATTGAACGAATATTTATATGTCAAAATGATTCTTGAATTTATGCCTTACAATGTTTCTTCATATTCAATGATTCTTTATATGTCAAAATGATTCTCAAATTTGCAACATCTAGTGCAATTGCTAGTGGCTAACAATGGACTAAATGGACTATGATGCATCTCTTCTATTTAAACATTTGGGAAGATTGATTTATTTACATTTGTGGTGAGGGTGAACCACATTAGATGGTTCCTAATGATGAACCACATTAGCTGATTCCTGACGATGAGCTGCATCAGCTGGTTTGAAATGTCTTGCCAATCTCAATGATGCGATTATACCAAAAGAGAATCTCGTTATGAATAAAAATTTACAATACAAATATTAAAACTATTAATGTAGTAATAACATGAATTAAATAACAATAATAATTATTATAGTAGTAAAACATTAAACATAATATTTCAAACATATATTTTATTTATTTTCCAAAGTAAATAAAACACGGCTAAGCGTTTTCGATGGATTTTCAATTTGTGACTCAAGGAGGAGGGGGAAAGAGAGGGCAAGGAAAGAGAGGGAAATAAATAGTGAAAGTCGGAGAGTGGGGAAAGAGAGGTAGTGAGAGTGACACAAGGAGGGAGAGAGAGAGAGAAAGGGAGAGAGAATGAGAGAGAGAAAGGAAAGAAAAGAGAGTGAGGTAGAGAGATAGAGGGAGAGATGGAGATAAAGAGAGAGAAGGAGAGAGGGACGAAGAGAGAGCGAATAAGAGATGAGTGGGAGGGGGGATGAGAGAGGGAGTGAGCGAGAGAGAGTGGGAAAATTAGAGAGGGGGAGGGAGGGGAATAGTTTGATTAAGGGAGAATAATGTTTAACCTGTAACTGTTAAAGACACACATGGCAAAAGGAGTATGAAAGATAAAACATGAGAGTACGTTTATTATTAACAAATCATATACATTTATAGTACATGGTGTGACTGTTGGGTTCCACGTCCCAAGGTCTCTTGGACTTCCTTAGCCTATTCTGCTTCCACACTAACTCATATAGGATTAGGTGTCCAACATCCCCCCCCCCTTAATCCGAAGGGTTATGTATGAGTCCAAGAAGAGAGCTGTAATATAAAACGTGAAAAAAATGCATGGCAGCACTAGGTTGAATGTGCTCTCTGACATGTTGGTATAAAGGGTGGTGGTTTAAGGATGACCACCAACACTGGTATGCTTAGTGCAATTCCTAGAACTCTTTCAAAACTGGCAAGAAGCTGAAGTCTTCTGCTAGAGGAAGTGCCCCTATTGTTTTGAAGAGGGAAACCTTCAACCATGAAAGGGAGGTCTCACCTCGCATAAAAGGGAGAAGTTCAACTTGAAAAGGGAAGTCTCAACCTGTGATGGTTTAAGGATGACCACCAACTATGGAATGCTTAATGCAATTCTTGGAACTCTTCCAAAATTGGCAAGAAGATGAAGCCTTCTGCTAGACGAAGTGTCCCCAATTCTATTCCTGGAATTCTTCTGGAACTGGCAATAAGTTGAAGTCTTTTGCTAGAGGAAGTGTCCCAAATTATTTGAAGAGGCATTACCAACTGAAGGCATGCTTAAGGGCATCTTTGTCTCTGCCTACAACTCTGAATCTGGTATGGCAGGTTGCGGCTCAAGCTCGCTTGATGTGGCTTTGAAGCTTGTAGATGACCATCATCCCCCCCCCTATCATATACAAGGTAAGATGATGGAGAAAACTCAACTGCAATACTGTTCAATACTCTTGAACAAGTTCTAACATGTGACCGAAATATCTTCTTGGTTGTTGATGCCCATTGCCAAGAAGCAATCCATCCAAGATGAATATTTGTTCTTGCAGGAGGTTTGTTTCTGAAGCATCTGTTCGAAGAATGGTTGGTTTTATGACAATGTTTACATGGATGAAGATTAAAACAGTGATCTTTTAGATGGCCAACTCGGTCACAGTGTTGGCATTTCATAATCTGTTGTTGTTTCTGTTACTTTGGAAGAGGGGCAGAATCTGGAACAACTGAAGGTGAACTGTCATGAAGAACAAGTGAAGATGAAATGTCCTCAAGAAATCCAATACTTTGAAATTGGATTGGTTTGGAGTAGTCTGGAATATGAAAGGGCACGTCCTTCTCGTATCCGAGACCTGTTCTATGCTTGTTATGGACAAGCTCTTCCTATGGTCTGATGATTGGTTTGGGAAGTGCAAACTGAAATTCTGCATCTGCATGTGACTTTGCTACTTCCTTGGGCACTGGATTTGAATCAACTTGTTGCTTATGGGAGTCAGAATGATGATGCCATTGCTGTAATTCTTCCTGCTGCAGTTGTGATTCAAGTTGCAGAAACTCTGTCTTTTCATGTGCATTTTGCAGACAAGTTTGAATGTCTCTGAGAATTGATTTATCAATCATGATTGTACTATTGACAGTAGAATGTCTTAAATTTTTTAGTAATTCCAACACTCCATCGTTATCAAGAAACTTGCTAGAGGTACTGAAATCAACTTATGGATTTCCCTTCTCTTCAACATGCTTACTGGTATCCAGTCCACAACTATTTGCATCTTTGTTTTCAACTTTCATGCCTAGACTCTCCCAAGTAGAAGATGAAACTTTCTCATCTCCACTAGAAGTCTGAGAAGATTCAACTTCCCATGCACTTGCTTCTCTATCTTCCGGAAGAAATGTTGCACTATATACATCTGGACAAGACACACAATCTTTGTTATTTTCTGCATTTCTAACTGCAATAGCACCTGTATCAGTCATAGCTAATTTGCTCTCAACGCCTAGGGAAGCATCAGACTCTGAAGTTGGAGATGCTTTTCTATCCAAATGGACTAAACCTCCATCAAGTGTACAACTTTTCCCTATAGAGGTTACAAAGATTGTGCTTTGAGAAAGACACCCAACATTTTCTTTTTGCACAGAATTCATGTCTTCGAAATCAAAATTTACATTGGTATTTTCAAACATGGCACAAGGATATGCCATTGCAACAGAAATATGTTGTCCCCTTGCATGTGGACAATAATCCTCCGATAAACTTGTAGCAATAGTTACAGGTATATATGTTTGGCCTTTAAAACAGATAGTGGTTGCCATCTGTCTTTCCTCAATTGACCGTGACCTTAAATCATTCTCATTAGACATGCATTCTTTGTTCTCATTTCCTTCCGACAAAAGCAACACATTTGCAGTTGATTCACTAGAAGTTTCCCTATATCTTCCCTGGTTATCTCCATTTGCAGGTATATGTTGTTCTATGCCCTTTATGATTACAGACGGCAAACTAGGTTTTCCAGTAAGCATTCACTCAGGTGATTACTTTGCTGACGATGTTACTTGCATTGTTGAATATTCTGATGAAGAACGCATTAGATCAAGATGGTTCTCATCCAATGGACACATCACTTTTTTATCGCTCTGAAGCTCGAACAGTTCGTAGCCATCACAGTTTTCCAGGCTGGTGATGCGCTTATCCAACTATATCACAATTTTATGACAGATTTTTAGACAAAGATCATTCTACTTAAGCTTGCACTTTTTTCTATTTTTGTTTCTTGTCAATGCATAGAAAGGGAAGCTGCTATCAGCTACTTAAAGGGAGTAATCGAGAAGCTTCGTGCCACAAGGGATACACGAATTGAGGAACCAATACTATATGTTAGAAGGCAAATAGCTGCATTAAAACTTGAACAAAGTGAACAGAAAGAATGTAAAAAGCTACTAGATGAGGGCAAAAATACACTTTACGGTATGACTGATATAGATCCTTTTGTTTATGAAAACTACCATTGGGTCTCATTTCAGTATCATAAGTTGAGACAAGAATTTGCTAAGTTTTATAAAAGTGCTCTTCTGTTTCTGGCTTATACTCAAGCAATATTGGTTCAAAGCACTCACGATGTTTTAGTACACAATGTTCAACGCGGCAGAAATTAGATGTTGGTCCAGAAATGGCTACACAGGTTCAACTTGCACAAGGGTCTTTGACATCAACAATCCTCTTCAACTATGCCTTGAGATGGTAGACAGTCTCCTAAATGAGGTTACAACAGTGAGGAATAATCTTTTGATTGTCTCTATAATGCTCCAAAATTCGTGGTTATCCTCAGAAAGGGGACACAACCTCTTGAGAAATATTTTATGCCTCAAGCATGTGACACGACTTGCCTGTAGCTTTGTATTACCTCCTACAGCGCATATGCTCCCTCCTCTAAATAATATGCAGCCCAAAATTTATTTGATAGGCCTGGTTAAGCTTCTGAGTGTGCTCCATGACCATTATCCTCAGTTTCACAACCAATATGTAGTCCCAAGCAACCAGGGAACTCGTCCATGCAATTAAATAAGGAATAGCTGTAACTGGGTGTTCGAGTTTCCTTCCAGAAGATGAGCCTCAAGCCTGAGCCACATGCTTCCTTCATAGCTACAGCATTATACGCAGCCAATGGTGTACAAGTCCAACAATCCCACCAATTTAGTTCTCCTCTGCAAATGTTGATCTCTGTTTGGAAATGGCTCCACGCAGTAGGATAGCAAGGAATGGCTTAGTTTTATGTTGGTGTACCTTCAAACGCATCAGCAATCCTAAGGAATGGCCTGCGGCCTCTGTGAAGACAAGTTTCTACTGGTATCAATTGCTTTTCCAATAATTCCTCGGATGGCCTTTGGTCCATATGATCCTTAATGGAGGCAGATGCGTAAGGTATTTGTTTGAAAGTGGCTGAGGTCTAGACACATTTATCCCTTTAGATAGAAGTTGAAGCAAAGATTTTAAACGTACAATAGGATTTTCAATGCACCAAACATTTGCAGCAACTTCGCATGTCAACGGAGCACTATGCAGAGTCACCGCTCATCTACTTCTTGCTCAACCTTCCTTGCTAGCGTTGTTGATGGCTGCTCTCTTAGTCTCTCTTAGTCGAAAAACTGCTCCAATCAGTGATTCAGTGCATATTCAATGTAGAAACTCACAACATATAACCAAATGCAAACTTCAACCTCCATTGGAAAAGTGTCATATCAGTATGCTTGCTTTAACCACAAGAAAGAAGCTCTCCTACCTTACATTCAATTTAGGCTTACCAACCAGAAGGTGAACGGTCACTAATAGAGCGCGAGGCTAGCAAATGGATAGGTATGAATAATGGTAGGTTAAAGAGAAAGAAATAACACATGTCATACATGCATAACTCATACCCACAACTCTTTAAATAATGTAAGATTTTCGACATCTACACTGGAGCTATGGGAAACCGATACGACATACAAAAAATGCACAAAGAATATTAACCGCAACATATGAATCGATGCATGAACCAACGTATGAACCAACACATATATGAACTACGCACACAAAGAATTACTCACAGAAAATTACTCAGAGAATAAATCACCCATCTCTGGGGATGCATACACGGTCAACTGTCATTGTTTCGTAACCAATGCATGAATTTAATAGAGCAGAGGAAATGCTTCTTACACGGAGTAGAAATGGTAGAACTGACATGCATAGAGAGGTCAAGCCACAAAATGAAACAAGTGGCTCAAAATGGAGCAGGGCACGAGAGTGCCCGCTCTGATACCATGTTAAACACACACATGGCAGAAGGAGTATGAAAGATAAAACATGAGAGTACGTTTATTATTAACAAATCATATACATTTATAGTACATGGTGTGACTGTTGGGTTCCACATCCCAAGGTCTCTTGGACTTCATTAGTCTATTCCGCTTCCAAACTAACCCATAGAGGATTAGGTGTCCAACAGTAACTTACTCTATTATTCAGGAATACAAATGAATGGTGTCAGTGAAATCTTTACAAAATATTCAGCTTTTATATTATATTAAAGAGAGTTAAAACCTAAACTTAACTAGATTTGAATATTTTCATAATTTAATAGATATTGCAAAGTTAATATACTAGGAGAGTGCTTAATTAAAAGAAACGCAGGAAGTTCCATATCTAGCACTGAGAATGTTTTGCTAGAACTATATTAATCACTATCAATGTGTGGATAGAGAGAGAAAAATATCCATACTCATTTGATATTTGTGATACTCTTTCAGGGTTAGTGTGGCTCAATAAGTTGAAACCTAAATCAAGGATTCATGAGGTAACCACAAGATAACTGCAGACAAGTAGAATGGAATTGAACAATTCTTTATCTTTTCAATATTTGTTTTTGTGCAGTGGTTCACAATATGGCCATCTATGTTATACTTTATTTGAAGGTGTCTCTTACTGGTGTGTGGTTGTAGAAGGTGAAGTTGAGATCTTTGACAACTTTGAGAAAATATCTCCATAAATTAACGTAATTGGTTATCAAAGTGAGTGCCTTAAGAAGTTAAGAACTCCTTTGTGACTATGGTTGTCAGATTCTAGTAAGTTTTAGTAGAATGAATTGTTCATATTCACCGATTGGGTTGAAGCCTATGTCGGTCCACAAAAGTTGAAGAACAACATTTTATTCGACTCAGTGCTTGAGAATGCGTTAAAATGTAGTTATTACGCCTGATAATTTGTGAACTCAATACGAACTCAATACTATAAAGAAGAGACAACGATTGGTAATGCTTCTAGTCTAGACAAGCATGGTTGACTCAAGCATTGTAAATGGTGTGAGTGTGCGACATTGACTAAGGAGATGAAAATTGTTGTGCATTCTTATATATTGACCCTTCATACTTTGTTGTTTTTCCAAATATGGAAGACTGCACAATGGTAGTTGGAATACCATAGTGATTAACATGGGTCTTGAATAAATTTGTATTCCTCTTCAAAGTTTGTCGAGATATTCTCTTTAAAAACTATATGCACTTTAATTGAGATGCAATATGTGGCTTTTCATTTCATTTCATGATTGGGAAGGAAATCATGCTCCCACAATCAACTCGCAGGCTTTCAAGGATTCCATTCCTTTTCTGTATTTTGGAGCTTGTTTCTAGATTAGTCATGCCGAAGATAAAGCTTCTTAGGTTTTCACATGAGATTCCTATAAGGAAGATTACAACAGACGAGATACAAAACATTCCTGATGTTTGTTGGGAGTTGGATACTGCAGCAACCCCAGTTGGTCTTGTATTTAAAGTAATCACAAAATCTAAAAAAAAGCGGCACAAAAAAAATAAAAAAATAACACATGCTAAAAGAATACAACAACTACAATAACAACAACCACATCCATATAGATATATATATAAATAATATTATAATAATATATATAATATATATATATATATATATATATATGAATAAATATATATATATATAATAAAAATCTAAATACATGTATAAAATATTTAAAGAAAAAATAAAAATAAAAAACAACGAGCCAAAAAAGATCAAAAACCAAAGAAAAATAACATTATAGAACAAAAAAAAATCCAAAAACACAGATGAACCAGAAAACGAAACACCACAAAAACAACAAGAAAACACCACACAAGAAAATCAAGAAAAGACAAAAGCTGATGATGAGCCTGCCCTTACAATGAAGCAAAAATTCTCAGAAAAAGCAAGGGAGTTGTCTATAATGCGACTTTTTGGAGATTATCCGGCAGAAGAAATGAGGTTAAATCTTGATTTTTAGTAGTTAAAATGGTTTTTTAACTGCATATTTGGATTCAGTGCCCTGAAAAACCCCTGGGAGCCTTTGATTGTGCAGAAACTAGCTATGAAACTTGGGATTCCATTGAATTGCTACCGGATTTTGACCGGGAAAATCCGCCGAAAAGGCTTTCAAAAAGTTGCTTTATAGACAACTGCAAAAGCAAGGACACAAAATAAAGAAAGCGCAAAAGATTGCAGTTATAACAAAGAGTCATAAAGTCATGTAATTTTTTTTTTACTGTTAAAATACTATGCCATGATGAATTGCATATTCCTAACCTTAATTCGAGTGATCAAATTACATACATATTGAATATACAAATGGATAAAGTTTTCGGTGGTATTGCTACGGTTGACATTTATGTTTACTGTCAGTCCATTATTGTTCTAAATACGTTCACCCACACCACCATGGGACAGCTCAGCTCATGCATCGAGCTTTACCACCCAACGGACTTCTGTCATTTAATTACTCTGCCATGCCGATTTAATGGCCACGCAGCTGAGACAGGACTCCTCGGGATTCTCTAGCTCTACGTTGGTTCGGTTGA
>APFE030716216.1:243427-264732 GCA_000404065.3 Pinus taeda | reverse complement strand
TAGCTGCTAGATTGATTGTCTTCTTATTTAATAGTGTTCCTCGATCTGTTTCTTCATCGTGTCCTAAAGATGAACCACACTTGTTGGTTAAAAATGCATCGACCCAAATCTTCAATGTGACTTCTTCTTAAAACTCTTTATACAAAAACAATATTACTAAATTGTTTAGAATTATTCATTTTCATTTATAATAAGTAAAACAAAAGTTTTTCAAACCAAATGAAAAGGTGAGAACATAACTGACTTCCAAACTTTTTCTTTTTCTACACAAAATGGAAATATTAAGATGGAACTTTGACTCGAAAAGGGAAAAACAAAAATAAGCCCCACATCATGCCACCTGTAGCCAACTAAGGCATTCGGAGCAATGGTGATTTGTTATCAGCTGATTGCACTTGTTATGTGTTATTCCGTTCTAAAATTGATTGGACCAAAATGTAGAAAAAGAAAATTCCTGTAGACAAAAGACCATCTAACAAGGAACTGAAATATACGAATTCCTCATCTAACAAGGTATAGAAAATGATCCTTTGAGGGAAAAAAAAGATACAGTTTCCTTATCTAAAAAGCAATTAAAATGCACACATAAGGTAATAAAGATATAGATTCCTATTCCATAGAATTTGAGGTCCACATGGAGAAAAAAATAAAATAAAAAAATAATGGGCAAAATACATGGCGAAGAAATAGGAACAATATTGACATCTGCACTAGCAGTAATTTGTAATGTACAAGGGAGAAATGAATTGCATTGCCAGGTTAACCAATTGTATCAAATGAGAATAACCACCAACTTGTACTTCATACATCCATACTACATATACTATATGATAAAATCTCTCCCTTTTACCATTAAACAAAGACAAAAAATAATGGTAAAAAGGCATAACTCAATCATGAAAATCAATCCATTTTAGAACATAATAACACATAAGTTGAGAATCCTTATGTGTACCTCCAAAGGGTGAAACACAAGCTGACTATTGTTGAAGGGCGAAATCGTTGCGGGGTACCTAAATTGTTCGCTGGGTTAGCTATCAACCCATTATTCACTAGGGTGAACACTGAACACAAATTTCTCCTCTCGCTGTCAACAACAAACCTCAGTGATGGAATCACTCATGAGTGAAAAGTAGACCTGAGGAACCAACATTTATGGATGTTTGGGAGTCGGTTTCGTGGGAAATGGGGATTTTTTTGACGCCAAAACAAGTCTCGCCAATTTGTGTTAAGTCAACGTTCACACAATTGAGAACTTCATAAAACCTGCTCCTGAGTTCCTAGTCGACGTCTTCAAAGCTCCCAAAACTATCCTCAGCTCCTGTTGCCATTCCTTTTGAAAAGGGAACGCTTTGCTGTAATTCCAAAGCTCCCAAAAGCACGGGATCCATTGGAGTGTTTCCCATCTCTGAAGAGTTCTCGTGTAACAAAGGTTAAAAAAAATGTCCTTATTTACCCTTTATGATACCATGTCATATATTATGAAAAATATCAATATCGTTATTTTTTACAAGGTTGATGACGGAGTAGAAACCAAAAAAAATAAAATTAAAATTTTATAAGTGATTCTAGCATATTTTCTATTAAATATAAAAAAGATTAATAAATAGAAAAAAACCATATAAGTATAGGAATCCCAAAAAAAAACTTTGTAAGTGGTTTTAGGATATTTTCAACCAAATATACAAAGGACTAATAAATAGAAAAAACCATATAAGTGCTTTACCATGAAATTGCAACACCCTAATCCTAATATGAAATTGTAGAGAATGTGCATAAAGAAAATGTATAGTGAATATGGAATTAATTTTTTTATGAACAGGGACGACCATAAATTATAATAAATATACAATCCAAATATAGCAGGGACGACCATCAATTATAATAAATATATAATCCAAATAATGATACCCATGCATAGTAAGACTTTATTTTTTTTATTTTTTTCATATTGATTGGAATCATGCATTTTCATGAGTATTACGTTATTCTAGTGGGTATGTATTACTAAGAGGGGCTAGATTGCGCCATCGCTTTTGTGGATCAAGGAGGGGAGTGGATTTGGTTATGTAACACGTCCATCTATTAAATATTGATTATATAGTAATAAAAAAAAAAAAAATATCAACTAAACCGACCCTAATTTACATATTTATGTTAGAAGAGGCATTGTTAATTATTAACTACCATGTATGATTTATAAGCAACTTTGCTAAACGCTATTACCAAATTTATACGAAAACAATGGTTTGGACTTTAGATACTATGAGGCGGGATTTGGTTGTACATGGCATTGACTTTACAATTTAAACATCCTTATGTATTTAAACATGCAGGTACATTATTGGCCTATGCACTAAATGTATACAGGCCATAACCTCGAATCCCGCTCTAGAAGGGCACATGTATTTAGTGCTTTAGCTGTCCGGGTCTTGGTGGCTGCTTGAAGGTGACCCATCTATCCTTATCAAACTTAAACCTTGGGATCAGGCTCCTCCATCGACGGTTCACCATGGCCTGTTGGATCGAACAATCCTCAAGATATTGGTCCTTCATTTCTCAGCGGTGTGGTTTCATTGTGTCATTGTTTCACTCTGGAATTCTCGAGGGGTTATTGCTCTGCTCTATTCTTCGGTGTTTGTCTTCGCCTGCAATTCGGGTTCACTGGACTATTTGTACTGCGTTCCGGCATCTTGGAATACTTTGAGGGTCCCGAAGCCACTTCAACGCTCTGGAACTCGTTCTGCGGAGGCAGGTCTACACCATTCCTTCCGAAGGTGAGCTTTAAGGTTTTCTTTTCCGCATAATCGCCTTTGTTTATCAGGGTTAGCCAGTGTTTATTTTCTTTTGCATGTTCTACTACAAATTCTCTAGTATGGTGTAAGGTTTGGTTCCTGGGACAGGAGATTCGTCTTGGCGCTATGGCAAACCCTCCTACCGACTTCATCGTCTATGACTAGCTCCAGGTATTACTATTCTCTTCAAATATTTCTATGGTGGGATTCTTATGGTTAGGTTGCCAAGTCCAAAAGACAGTCATGATAGTTCTAGATGGGTCTTTCGAGGTCATTGGAGCCATGGCTCCTCTGATAGTTTTTTTTTTGTGTTTGTTTCCAAAATTTTTGTTTGAGGCCCTTTAAAAAAAAGAGACATTATGTCTTCGGTCGAATGTTTGAAGGTTTTGGCAAGGAGTTCAAGCTGCCATCCTTGATATTATACTGATAGTTGGATCATTTAAAATGTATGACTGGAGCTTAATGAGATGAGGGTTTTCATAATTTAATTGTTGCGTTTCGGTTGTTTTCCCAGTTTTATTCAAACGCTGAGTTTGGAAATTGAGAGTTATCCTTCTTTAATTTCTTTAGAGTTTCTTGGTTTACACCTCATTCGATACATAGTTATAATGCGGCTCAAAAATGTATAATTTGATTTACATTGTTTTTGTCCTAGCTTGGTAAAATCTCAGTTTGTTTTGACTTAAAGGGAAAATGCTTTGGTGGCTTCTTTAGAAGCCTGAAATGCTATGATTTTGATATTTGGCTAAGACTGTAATCTCCCTTTTTTTATTAAAAATCTCCAAAAGTCGATTTTTCTTGTCTTGCATAATTGATTCATGAACTCTGTTATACTCTTGATTGTCGTCAGATGTTCAAAATTAATTTGTATATCTGTTTACATCGACTATGGTTTTAATTCATGTAAAAGGTTATGGTTCAAAATCGTGAACAATTTAGAATCGGTTGATCTTTAAGCATACATGTTTATTTTATCTATCATTGTTTGAAGTTCTTTCGGTAGATAGATGATTTTAACTGCTTTTCCTGATTTAGATAAGATACACTATAGGGGAAATTAACCTGTGATAGAAATGTTTACAAGAATCTTATCTTTTCCAAATTTGCTTTTCCTTCTAATATCTTTGCTAATTCTACTGATATTCTTAATATAGTTTCTCTCTGTGAATGTAATAAGGGTTTTTTCCTCAGTTTTCTCTTATTATTCTTGATGAATTATTTCAAAATAAAATATGAGAACCCTACTAACATACTTCAAGAAATAGGAAACATTGCCTATAATTCTTACACAATAATTTACAGATATTATCTCTAAAATTTAGCCAATCTCCTAGCTAATGTTCTTAGATTCAGAGAATAAATTATACAAGCAATTCTTTATTTATCTGTTTATGCTGTCCAGGACTGAGTCTGGTATAAGGTTTGCACTTTAATTTTCCTCCCTATCGTGACATTAGATACTCTGGTAAATCACCCCCTCCGTGCTACTCCTGATTTCAGGAGTTCTCTCTCTCCTCAGAGACTCTAATGTTTACTAGCTATCTGGTCTTAACTAGACATAGCCATTACACACTGTCTAACCTTTCAGCATAGTCTCCTTTCCTCCCTCTGATCTCAAATCCCTATCCTCTTGGTCATTTCATTAAAAATACTCTAGGATTTAGTTTTGGAACAGATAACTGTCTCCATAACTAATTACCTAGTAAAACAATATTTACCAATAACTGCAAAATTTATTCTTCCATAACTAAATTCCAAAAATAGTTTATAATTAAAAAATAGTAACAGTCTGTTTGGTTGCAATAAAAAATATAAATATTTACATTAATGGGGGATATTACATCTTCCCCCCCCTAAAATGGAACATTGCCCCGATGTTCTCTTCCTGTAAATAGACCCGGAAAGTTTTCTCTCATGACCTGTTCATCTTCCCAGGTGGCCTCTTCCGGTCCATAATGTTGCCACTACACTTTAACCTGGGTGATAACTCGTTTCCGCAATGTTACTTCTCTCTGATCTAGTATAACCAGAGGTTCGACCAAGAACTCTCCTTCCGGTTCGACCTGAACATAGCAACATAAGGTGTTAAGTCATTAACTAGTTGTTTAACATATTTGTAAAGAATATATATATATATACCTTACTTGTATATCTTGCCATTGGATTATGTGGTTAGCGTCATACACATATTTTTTAAGTAGAGAAACATGAAAGACATTGTGTACACAAATGTGACTGGGTAAGGTAAGTTGGTAAGCCACTGGTCCGATTTGAGCTAGGATTTGAAATGGCCTGCAATATCGGGGTGCTAGTTTAGCACACCCGACCCATTGTAAGGTGTTTTTCTTGGCTCACACTCGAATGTATACATGATCTCCTACTTGGAATTCTCGGAAACTCCTCTTCCGATCGACAAAGTTATTATGCCAGTCCTGAGAAACCTTTATATTAATCCGTACCATTTTCACCATTTCCTCCATTTCTTCCAACATCTCTGGCCCTAGTAACAACTTATCCTCTGGTCCACTCCAACTTAAAGGTGTCTTGCACTTGCGTCCATATAAAACCTCAAAGGGACTCATCTAAAGGGATGCATGGTACCCGTTGTTATATGCAAACTCCACTAGGTGTAAATAATCTTCCCATTTAGTGGGTTGCTGCATTACATACGTTCGCAGCATGTCTTCAACAACTTGATTCACTCTCTCTGTCTGCCCATCTGTTTGCGAATGGTAAGTTGTACTGAAGTGTAGTTGTGTGCCCAATCCTTTGAAGAGGGCTTTCCAGAAGGCTGATGTAAATTTTGCATCTCAGTTGGAAATAATCATCTTAAGGATTTCGTGCAGTTTAAAAATGTTCTGCATAAAAATATTAGCAATTTGGACTGCTCTATAAGTTGATTGAATAGGTATGAAATGAGCAGATTTGCTCAATTTTTCCACCACTACCATGATGGAGTCATTTTTCTTTCTCGATTTAGGCAGCCCGGTAATAAAGTCAATAGATATGGTTTCCCATTTCCATTTTGGGATAGGCAGAGGGTGAAGTAACCCTGCTGGATGTTGGTGCTCATCTTTCACTCGCTGGCATTCCAAGAATTTGGCTAAATATTATGTCACTTCCTTCTTCATACCAGCCCAGAAAAATTCCTTTTGTAGGGCAAAAAGCATTTTCTAATGCCCAGGATACCTTGCATAAGGGATCTTATGGTATTCATCAAAAATGAGATTTTTAAGATGTTGCTAGTTAGGCACATATATTCTTTTCCTATAAATCAGCGAATTTTCTGCAGTTATTTCATAACCCAATTGTTGTTCATGGCTCTTAGGAATTTTTGCTTGCTACCATAAATGTTTATATGTTGAATTCTACATGGATGATTTTTGAATCTGTTCAAAAAAGGTATTTCGTGATTCACTAAAATAAATTTCAAATAAACAATTTACCTTCTGGCTTAAAGCATCTGCCACCCATTTTTCCTTTCCTTTTAAAAGTTTAATTTCGAAATCGAATTCTCTCAGGAAATCTACCCAACGAGCTTGCCTGACATTTAAAGTTGGTTGTTTGAAATAATTAATCTGACTATAGTGGTTAGTCATCAGTAGAAATTTCTTACCTAATAGGTAATGCCGCCACATTTTTAAGGCATGAATGACCGCAGTTAGCTCCAAGTCCTATGTTGAGTACTTTTGTTCATACTCTTTAAGCTTCCTAGATTCCTAGGCAATCACTCTGCCCTCTTGCATTAATATGACACCCACACCTTCCTTACTGTCATCTGTACATACCACATATTCTTTGTTGGGATCAACAATGCTCAGAATAGGTGTTGTGGTAAGAAGATGCTTGAGCTTATCAAAGCTCCTTTGACAGCCGAGGGTCCATTTGAAAGCTTTGCCTTTCTTCTGTAGAGAGGTGATAAGATATGCTACACGGGAGAAATCCTCCACAAATCTCCGATAGTAACTTGTTAAACCCATAAATGATCTTATGTCGGCTACATCCTTTGGTATTGGCCATTCCATGATGGTTCTTATCTTTTTCCATATCTATGGCAATTTCGTCCTTAGTGATGACAAGTCCCAAGTATTGATTTTCTCCTTAAAAAAATCACATTTACTGTACTTGGTGTATAGTTGGTGTTCTCGTAGGACTTGCAGAACAATATAGAGATGTTCCTTATGTTCTTCCACGTTCCAAGAATAGATTAGTATGTCATCAATAAAGATTAATACAAATTTATCTAAGAACTAATGAAATATGTTGTTCATGAGACACATGAAAGTTGTTGAGTCATTAGTTAGTCCAAATGGTAAGACCACGAGCTCATAATGTCCATAACGCGTCTTGAAAGCATTTTTTGCAATAACTCCCTCTTTTATTCTAATCTGATGATACCCAAAGTGAAGATCAATCTTTGAGAATACGGTTTCACCTTTCACCCGGTCAAAGAGCTCATCTATCTGGGGAAGGGGGTATTTGTTTTTAATGGTTAGCTTGTTTAGCTAGCAATAATCCATGCACATTCACAAGGTTATGTCCTTCTTTTTAACAAATAATACCGGAGCTCACCAAGGAGACACACTGGGACGGATATACTTCTTATCATGCAACTCTTGTAGTTGCATTTTTAATTTTGTTAGCTCGGTTATGCTCATTCGGTAAGGTGTCGGGAAACTGGAGCAGCTCCTGGAATTAGCTCAATAGTAAAATCTATGTCTTTTTTATGGGGTAGGCCCAGTATTTCTTCATGAAATACATCTGGAAAATTTTGTATCACTGGTATGTTCTCTAGTGATACAGGCTTATCTTTAGATTCAGCATACCCTACTTGTATAGCATAAACTTGACAACCTTTTTTGATGCATTTGGCTAATTAGGAGGTTGTTATTGGCCCTAATTGCAAAGGTTTTTGAACACCTTGAATTTCCTATCTCTTTCCTACTTCATCTTGGTAGCTAATAGCTTTTGTTTTACAATTTATTACAGACCAATGCTTTTCTAGCCAGTCCATACCTATCAGAATGTTGTATGACCCTAGGGGTAACACATTTAAATCAGCTATGATAGGTTGACCATCTAATTTCAAGGGGCAGTTGCTTACTTTAGACAAAACTCTTCTTTTTGCCTGTGTGGCTAGTTGTACTAACCATGGGTTTTTAAATTTAACAACTTGTAATTTACATCGTTTCACTACCCTGGGACTAATGTAAATTAATGTAGCCCCAGGATCTATTAAAATAGAGCAGGTTTGGTAAAAAAAAGTACCTTCAAATTCAACCATAGTTGGTTGAAACTCCACCTAATGTTCTTCAAGAGCTGCGTTGATCTTAGGGATGCTTCTTGCCACTTCTCCCATAGTGGATGCCTCCTGAATTTGTGAGATTTGATTTGCTCCCATGCGTTGAGGGAAGTTTTTGACATAATGCGGGCCTCCGCATCCCCAACACTGTACATGTGGTCTATTAATTAATTATGTTTCATTTATGTCGGTTTGCTCAGTTGTCCTAGCTTCACCTGGTACCTTAAATCTTGGCTTATTCACATTCCGATTACCTTAACCTTTATATAATCCCTTGTTGTTGGTGCTCTTATTTCCCTTATGGCTGGGAATGAATTTATTTCCCTTCTTGTCTGCCCACCTTTTACTCGTATCTCCCTTTGGTTTATTTTGCTGATAACAAATTTGTGCTTTCCAATTGACTTCGTCCATGGTTTTTGGGTTGTCAAATTCTTGTCATTCTTTCATGAACAATAGAAGACTGCGGACAAATTGTTGTACCTTATCTTTTTCTTCATGAATATAAGGAACGTATCGCAATAATGATGTAAATTTTGTTATAAATTCATCCATGGTCATTTGGCCCAGGCAGAGGTCATGGAATGTTTTTTCTTTTTCATCATAAGATCTCTCAGTCAAATATTTCTCTTTAAAGAATTTCTAGAATTTCTTCCAAGTTATGTTTTGCTCATTGACCCCATAGACTTTTTTTACTTCCTCCCACCACAATGTAGCTTTCCCTTGAAGCTGGAAAATGGCCATACGGTCCTTCAAATTGTAATCATACTTGTACAACTGGAAATACTTGTTCATATTAATTAACCATGTTTTCGTAGCCTCTTCTTGCTCCCCATAAAAGAGAGGAGGCTTGATTTTACGAAACTCCCCTTGGAGTTCAATCTTCTATTTCTTCTGTGCCTTATGATTAGACATGTTTCCTATTTCTTCTTCTTGGTTTTCTTCTCCTCACTCTATTTCGATATTTTTAGTTCAGAACTCTTGTCCCCCATTCATGTGGTCGTGCTCCGGACTGGAGGCTAGTGGTCGATGATTATGTCTATCCGATAGGATTTTTAGAGTCTTTTCTTGTTTCTGCATCAAACTTTCGTTGTCTACCTGAAGTCGGGTCATCTCACCTTTCAGTTCTTGGACCATTGTCCGGAGGTCTGCGTTGGGATTTTGAATATCATTGCCCAGCTACACCCAAACCTCTGGATTGCCTTCCTGAAATGATGTTGGCCCCGTTCCCAATATGGAACCATGTGGTAGATTTCCATCTCGCCTCATGCTGACTATTTATCTATTGTCTTCTACGTGCACAACACAATTTTGTTATTCCTTATTCCATAGGCCTCAGTTTTGGAACTTGGGTGCTCTGATACCATATGTAACACATCCATCTATTAAACATTAATTATATAAAAAATCTCTTAACTTAAGCCACCCCAAGTTACATATTTATGTTACAAGAGACATTGTCAATTATTAACTACCATGTATGATGTATAAGCAACCTTGCTAAATACTATTACCAAATTTATATAAAAACAATGGTTTGGATTTTAGATACTATGTATTATTTATATAATGATTGAGTTGGGATCTGGTTGTACGCGACATTGAATTTACAATTTATAAATCCCTGTGTATTTAAACATGCGGGTACACTGTTGGCCTATGCACTAAATGTATACATGCCATAGCCCCGAATCCCGCTCTAGAAGCACATGTGCATTTAGTGCTCTAGCTGCTCGGGTCTTGGTGGCTACCTAAAGGTGACCCATATTTCCTTATCCAACTTAAATATCGGGATCAGGCTCGTCCATCAATGTTTCACCATGGCCTGTTGGATCGAACGGTCCTCAGGATATCAGTCCTTCATTTCTCGGGGATGTGGTTTCATTTTGTCATTGTTTCACTCCAGAATTCTCGAGGGGTTATGGCTCTACTCTATTTTTCTTCGCCTGCAATCCGGGTTCACAGGACTATTTGCACTGCGTTTCGGCATGTTGGAATACTCTAAGGGTCTCGAAGACGCTTCAACGCTCTGGAACTCATTCTGCGAAGGCAGGGTCTGCAACATTCCTTCCAAAGGTAAGTTGTGAGGTTTTCTTTTCCGCGCAATAGCCTTTGTTTATGAGGGTTAGTCAGTCTCTGTTTTCTTTTGTATGTTCTAATACAAATTCTTTGCTATGGTGTAAGGTCTGGTTCCCAGGACAAGAGATTCGACTTGGCGCTGTGGCAAACCCTCCTACTGACTTCATTGTCCGTGACCAGCTCCACGTATTACGATTCTCTTCAAATATTTCTATGGTAGGGTTCTTATGGTCAGACTGCCAAGTCTAAAAGACAGTGATGATAGTTCTAGATGGGTCTTTCGAGGCCACTGGAGTCGTGGCGCCTCTTATAGTTTTCTTTGTGTTTGTTTCCAGAAGTTTTGTTTGAGGCCCTTTAAAAAAAAGAGACCTTACGACTTCGGCTGAATATTTGAAGGTTTTGGCAAGGAGTTCATGTCGCCATCCTTGATATTATACTGACAGTTGGAATATTTAAAATGTATGACTGGAGCTTAATGAGATGAGGGTTTTCATGATTTAATTGCTGAGTTTCGGTTGTTTTCCCAATTTTATTCAAATGCTAAGTTTGAAAACTGAGAGTTATCCTTCCTCAGTTTCTTTAGAGTTTTTTGGTTTACACCTTATTCGATATAGAGTTATAATGCGGCTCAAAAATGTATAATTTGATTTGCACTGTTTTAGTCCTAGCTTGGTAAAATCTCAGTTTGTTTTGACTTAAAGGAAAAATGCTTTGGTGGCTTCTTGAGAAGCTTGAAATGCGACGATTTTGATATCTGGCTAACACTGTAATCTCCCTTTTTTATTAAAAATCTTCAGAAGTTGATTTTTCTTATCTTGCATAATTGATTCGTGAACTTTGTTATACTCTTGATTTTCGTCGTGGAGCTGTTCAAAATTAATTTGTATATTTGTTTGCATCAACTAGGGTTTTAATGCATGTAAAATATTATGGTACAAAATCGTGAACAATTTAAACTTTGCTTATCTTTAAGCATACCTGTTTATTTTATCTATCATTGTTTGAAGTTCTTTCAATAGATAGATGATTTTAACTACTTTTCCTGATTTAGATAAGATACAATATAGGGGAAATTACCCTATCTGGTATTGTGATATAAATGTTTATAGGAATCTTATCTTTTCCAAATTTGCTTCTCCTTCTAATTTCTTTGCTAATTCCACTGATATTATTAATATAGTTTATTTATGTGAATGTAATAAGGGTTCTTTCCTCAGTTTTCTATTATTACTCTTGATGAATTATTTCAAAATAAAATATGAAAACCCTATTGACATACTTCAAGAAATATGAAACATTGCCTATAATTCTTACACAATAATTTACATATATTATCTCTAAAATTTAGCCAATCTCCTAGCCAATGTTCTTAGATTCAGGGAATAACTTATACAAGGAATTCTTTACTTATCTGTGCTAATGTTCTTAGAATCAGGGAATAACTTATACAAGCAATTCTTTACTTATATCTTTGTGCTGTCAAGGACTGAGTTTGGTATAAGATTTGCACTTTAATTTTCCTCACTATCGTGAGATTACCTACTTCGGTAAATCTTCCCCGTGCTACTCTTGATTTCAGGAGTTCTCTCTCTCCTCAGAAACTTTAACATTTACCACCTATCTCGTCTTAAGTAGACATAGCCATTACAGACTGCCTAACCTTTCAACACAGCCTATTTCGTTTTAACCAGAGATAGCCATTACAAACTACCTAACCTTTCAACACAGTCATTACAGATTGCCTAACCTTTCAACATAGTGTCATTTCCTCCTTCTGATCTCAAATCCCTATCCTCTTGATCATTTCAGTAAAAATACACTAGGAATCCCTATCCTCTTGATCATTTCAGTAAAAATACTCTAGGAATCCCTATCCTCTTGATCATTTCAATAAAAATACTCTAGGATTTAGTTTTGGAACAAATAATTGTTTCCATAACTAATTACCTAGTAAAACAGTGTTTACCCATAAGTGCAAAATTTATTCTTCGATAACTAAATTCCAAAAATAGTTTATAATTCAAAAATAGTAACAGTGTTCGTTGCATTAAAAAAAAAAGAGGAGTTATTTTTAGTGTGATTTTTTGGACTTTCCCGTATTTGAATTTGGCCAAACAATTTGAAGTGAAATCTTGATTTGTGTTAAGTGTATATATAGATTCAGGACCTTGAAAATTCCTTATGGTACTTCAATTTTTCCAGCATTACCCACCAAATTTATGATTTCAATAAATTTCTGCAAAATTTTCGAGAAATTAGACCAGAAAAACTTAACCAAAAAAACTTCGAAAAATCACAAAAAAAAAAACAATTAAAAAAAAAAAATATTTCAATAAAGCTCCGTCAAGATAATATAAAAAAATTCGAGTTACGACTTTAAATTTAATTTTGTTGGAACACGGACAATTATACAAAGAGCTTGTGCCTCACAGTAAGGTTCAGAGCTCATCATCCTCCATTTCTTAAGGTACATGCATTTTGTCTTGAATTGACTTCATTTTGCCGTTACGGATATGGTAAGCAACTACTAAGTATAAATATTTAAATGATTATTTATTATGGTCAATGTTGTAAAATAAAATAATAAAAGTTATAGAAGTAGTGAAAAATGTTGAATCCTTTTCATATTAAAAAGGCTTTTTCCTGGTAAAACTTATGTGATATATTAATGTTTTGAGTTTATTATGAATATAATGGCAAAGCTCATCATCCTCCATTTCTTAAGGTACATGCATTTTCTCTTCAATTGACTTCATTTTGCCGTTACGGATATGGTAAGCAACTACTATATAAATATTTAAATGCTCATTTATTAGGGTCAATGTTGTAAAATAAAATAATAAAACTGCAATAAAAGTAAGTTACAGAAGTAGTGAAACATTGTTGAATCTTTTTAATATTAAAAAGGGTTTCTTTTGGTAAAATTTGTGTGATATATTTATGTTTTGAATTTAAGATTAAAAAATTGTGATACTATGCCATAACTGTTATTTTATAATTTTCTGTTAAAAATGAAAAACAAAAAATATCAATTATTTATCGAATGAGACCGGGAAAGTGGCCATATTTGAAATTTCATGACAATTATTAAAGTAAGGAAGTAGAGGATTTTATGATGATTGAGGAAAAATTATTTCTTTTATAATTAAGGAGAAGCTTATTTATAATAATTAAGTTATTTATTTAAATTTATTTTATTTTTTTATTTGATTTATTTATTTTGGAAGGATTACATTTTAGAGGGATTAAATGTTTTTTTGGGTTTAAGTTTTTTTTTTTTTACAATTTACAATAAATTTTAATTTTTTTCAATAAATTTAAATTAAGTACTTTTTAAATGATAATAAATATAGTTTTGGATTAATTATATAGTTAGGATTTTAGCTAATGTGTTTTATTTTCAAGATTAAAATAAAGAATAAATCACATTAATTGGTCAAAAACGTCAACCAAATCCTACGACATGATAATCAAAACTTATATCTACAATATAAATCACAAAAATCTTAAATCTAAATAATTAATTAAATTAAATATTAATTTATTTCAAACTTTCCAAATCCCACCCCTATAACTACAGCACTTACCTTGAGTGATATATGATGTGGTGAAAGGTTCAATATGTTATCTGTAACTTTACACAATTCGCAACCAAAACAAAAATATAATAATCATATAAAATAAATTAAAAAAACTCACAATTTCCTGTTATTCAGGTAGCTCTCCTATCGAACCAGTGCATCATTATTTTTCTCCGTGGCTGCCGTGTCTTACGTACTTAGTATCTAAGTTCCCAAATTAAAATCGTATGACGGAGCGTGAGAATTAGTGAATGGTATGCAGCAGCCCAGCACATGTATTTATTCCCACCCGTGTGCTCGTAGTGGAATGCATATACATGCTGATCAATCATGTCTTTCAACCAATATTTCAAAAACAGGTGAAAATTATGTCTATCGAATATTTATATCAAGTAGATCTACTCTAAGGGTTTAACTACACAGTTTCGCACTAAAAGTTAATGCGGTTGCTTTTTTTCCCTTCACGACAAAAAAAAATTGTTAGAAAATGTTATACATTGTTAAAGATTTTTGTTTAATATTACAGAAATTCCTATGTTGAGAATATCCATAATGTAAAGCTAAATCCACAATAGTAATGCTGTGAATGCCACTTACATATGGAAATAGAGCATGAGGGAGATAAAAAAGTTGAATCTAGTTAAAGGAGACATAATGTAGAGGATCAAAAAAAAAATATAACTAAGATGAGAAACCTAGAAGCGCGTTAGGGACATGCAAACCAAAAGCAAACCAAAAGGAGTGGGAAGAGATTAACAAAAATCAAAAGAAACCAGACAAAAGGAGATCCCCTCCAAAAACAGTTCATAATGAATCTATCCAGGCAGTAGGAACAGAGCAGGCTTGAAAAGTGCATCTGCTTCTAAATTTTTCTCCCAAAAGACATGTTGGAAGGAGATCTCCGAGAAGAGGGGCTTTAGGCCCGAAATCCGCTGCATCAAGTTGAAAAGTGAGGGGATTTGTAAGGCGTTGTGATCCTGAGTCCATCTGATCATAGAAAGGGAGTCGCCAACAACCAAAATGCAATCAACATTGAACCATAGAGCCACCTGTAAGGCACCCCATAAGGCGAGCATTTATGCTCTATTATTGTCTCCCAAGTCATCAAACCACCTTAATTGATAAGACATAACTGAATTGATATGAAGGGATACACCACATCCACATTGCCATCGGTAGAAGCTCCATCAAAAAAACAAATTGGAAAAATATTTGACAAGTCAGCAAGAGCGATAGACCTGTTAGATTCTTTGGGACACTAGGGGCCTATCTCTTGAAAGTGAGCGACGATGCAGAGTGTAATCAAATAAGATTGGGAGAAGTCTCTTCAAAGATGTACTCATTCCGAGAGCACTAAATGCCCCAAAACTCTTTTGATTGGAAACCCCAAGAGAAAATCCATTCCGCAATGGAGGAACTATCACCAATGACCTAGGTCCCCAAGGGAGATGATACTTTCTTCCAGATGTCATGTACGAAAGGGCAAAGAATGAAGAGGTGAATACAATCTTCCAATGCATATTTGCAGTGAGGGCATCTACTAGGTCTTACAAATCCTCTCTTCATGAGTATGTCCCATGTTCAAATCTAATTATGCAGAATAAGCCAAGTGAAGCATATAATCTTGAGTAGAACATCCCAGTACCACAACTGTGTAGTGAGCTTGGAAAATAACAGGATTGGAGAACAAGAAATGATGCGTTCATATGCTTTTGTGGCTAAAATTCTTCCATCCATTAAATGACCCCCCCAAACCAGATAATTTGTATGGGAGGATAACATGATAAACTTCCCATTCAGCTGCCAAATATTCTGGGATGCCAATTTCCCAGGCATGTGGCCAAATTGGGGGAGACAAGAGCATCTAAGGGCCCTCGCAATGCTAGCTAAAGTGGACCAGTGTGAATCCATTCCTCCAATCCATTGTTATGAATATATTTTACAACCATGATTTTTTGCCATAGACCCTGTTCTCCAAAGATGCACAATAGGTTGGCAGACAAAAGAGCAAAATTGAAATTTCTGAAATTAAGGAAGCCCCAACCCCATTCTTAATTGTTCTAGAGTTTAGATTGATACTAGTAAGGGGGATTTTTCTTTTGGTGCTAGATCCCGATCATAGAAAATGGCGCACAATGGATTCAATCTTCTTCATATTGGATTGAGGGATGTGAAATATATGCATCCAATATACATGGATGCTTTGGAAAACCGCTCAAAGGATGACAACCCTACCTCCAAGAGTTAAACACCTATCATCCCAACATCATGACGTTGGCTCGAACTTGTTGACAAGTCATTCCCAATCTGAAAGCTTGTAATATCTAGGTTTCAAATGGAATCCCAGGTATTTGAAGCCATTTGACAATGGGCAAATCTTAATCTCAAACACAGCAGCAATCCCGATTACCTCCAACGAGGTACCATCATCAGAAATAATTTATGATTTATTAAGCCCAGATACATTGCTGAATTTCAGAAAAGTCTTATGGAATGCTTCCCATTCTGAGACTTTTGCCTCCCCTACACACATAATATCATCCACAAACATCAGATGTGATATTTGACTGTTTTTGGATATCCCACAACCTTTTATGGCGCCGACCTCTTTCATGGATTTGATCCCCATGCTTAATGTAGCCATTACAAGAATAAACAACAGAGGAGATAGAGCACAACCTTGTCTGAGTCCTCTGTTCATTTTGAAGAAATTAGTGGGTTCCCAATTCATGAGAACCGCCATAGATGCAAATTTGATGCATGTGATTATCCATCGAACATGTCTATGTTTGAAACCGATTTGTATGGGATCATAGTGAGGAACTCCCACTCAACATAATCAAAGGCCCAGATGAGGTCAATTTTCATGAAACATGATTTTTGATTCCTTGATTTGACTAAATGAATGCCTTCTTGAGCAATGACCGCTGCATCTTGGATTCTCCTATTGGGAAAGAAGTCAAACTATTATTGCGAAATATTGGGAAGATGATCTTTTTGACACGGTAGCAATAAGTTTGGACATCATTTTATATACGAAATTACATAAAGAAATAGGTCTATAGTCATTGAGAGACAGAGGATTGTGCTTCTTAGGAATGAGTGTGAGAAAGGTTGAATTGATTGAGCCTGGAATTTTTCCGAAGATTCTGACCGCTTCCATCACCTTTACCAAATTCGGGCCCATCAGATCAAAGAAAAAAAGAAAGCATTGACAAGGCCAGCCATCGAGCCCAGTTCTTTTGTCCTTGGCCATCTTCTTCAGGGTTTGTAGAAGCTCCTCATTGGTAACATGATTGTCCATCGTTGATGTATTTTCATTGTTGATCCATGTAGAAAAGAGATCAACTAGTTCCATCTTATGAGCCACATGAATTTCCTCCCTTTCCTGAAATTGATTTTTGAATGTTGAAATTCTCTCTCTTTGGTATCGTTGAAGGATGTATAAGTATGCCCTACTTCATCTTTGATTGACTAAATTGAGTTTGTTTGTTTCCTTTTCAACGTGGCCCTATGAAAAAAAAATTGTATTTCGATCACCTCCTTTGATCCATTTAAGTCTGCTTTTCTGGTGCTAATATTCTTCCTGTAATTTTAGGATTTTATTTTTTCTGGAAATCAACTCTAAAATTGTTGTGTTTTGATGTTCAGAAAAGTAGCCCGACGCAATAGGAACTATCAACTGGGCAATTTATGTCTATTGATTGGAGCTCCTTTCTGAGATTTCATTTTTTTATTTTTAATCCATATCCTTACCATAGTTTTCATCCTCTTTAGCTTTTTAATAACCACCTTTGATGGATCAGTGTTATCAGGAGAGAGAGAGTTAGAACAAGATTACAGAACCAGGTCCTGGAAATCAGCCTCATTAACCCACATCTCGTTAAATTGAACGGACTTTTTATGCCCTTCAGGTCATCTAGCCATTCCAACATGATGGCGTCATGGTCAGATATGTCCAAGAATAAATTCCATGACTTAAGGCTTTTAAATCAAAGTGATAAATAGGAGTCCACCAAAAATCTGTCAATTCTTTTAGCAATGTCGTCCATGCCCATCCTATCGTTTCGCCATGTTGGGTATATTGGATCAAGAGAAATGTCGCTGAGAGCCTTGTGGTTGAAGGGATCTGTGAAAACTGCCACTAGAGGATCTGGATTATCCCTATGCCCCCAACATTCACCCACATTCAATGTTAAATTTAAGTCCCCCGCAACAATTAACGGGTGAATATCCAATAAGCCTGAATAGTCAATCAATTCCCAGAAAGGCTTGCGATTTCTGTAAGGGCCATACATATTTAGAATTTAGAGTCTACAACTCTAGCCCTGAGCATGTTCTGTCAAAACTATGTCTGAAATCAGTTTGTAGGCCAGAAAGGAGAAAAAAATAGGATCCCATATTGTTGCAAGTCCAAGGAGTTGGTAGTGCAACCATGCCATGTCAAGCATATTCAGACTAATATCTCGAAGTCTTTTTCCTTAGACATCGTAGTTTCTTGAAGGAGAAAAATTGACAGGAGATTGTCTATGATGTGGTAGTTTAGGAATCTTTTTGAATGGTCAGATCCCAACCCTCTCAGATTTAGGGACATTAGCTTCATTCGGAACCAAAAGATACGGGATACGCTACTCTAAAGTCATGAATGAGTGATTCTTCCCTTGGTTCAGTAGACTCAATTGAGGGTCCTAGATCGAAGGACAATATACAGTCACCTCCAGAGTTTCTTAGAACCAAGAATTCATTTTTGTTTCTAAGTCCGCAGTGAGAGTTAATTTTCTGAATTTAAGGACTTTATTCCTCCTACAATTTTGAGATGTAAAAGACTTATTACATTTATTTCGGTCATATCTCATATCTGACAAACCAACTATTTACATTGCTAAAAATTGAAGGTAAACTATTTACTATTTATTGAAATGTAAAAGCCCAATTGATTGAGAAATTCTATCAACCTCTCCTCCTAAATTAAGAATAAGTCAGATATGAGAAACTCTATATTATAGAGTAATACATGACATAAAATTTTGTGTCTTGACCCATACATAACTTTGTGTGAAATAGATGTGTTTCTTTTATTATTCTTATTTGGTATTAGAGCGTAGGGTGTTAAAGTAGAGGGCATGGTTATTTTGAGTTTGTGTGTGTGGTTGTTGCAACTTGAGAAAACTGTCAGTATGCAACTGTAAGTGGACAAAGAATGGCCCATAGGAAGATAACACCAAGGAGCTAGATCTATTCACTTCCCTCGCTCATTGTTTGAATCTCGTCGACCTTCCTACCAGGCATGACAATATTGATGAAGAACATAGAGGGTGAGTACTCTAGTCTAGAGGACAAGCTCATTTCGGGCATTGTTGAAAGTCTAAAGCAGAGGAGCTAAGTTTTGTGGGTGGAGCGTGATTGTGAGAGGACTTAATTTAGAGCATTGAGTGTTGCATTGAGCCCCAATGGAGACTATGCCAGCTCAGTTATTTTGTTTAATTGAGAATTTTTGGAAATTGTTCCACTTGAGACCCTTCTAGATATGAAGAGGAGTGTTGGCCTATGCATTGAAGTCTTGTTGACTATGAGTGCAAGGTCGTTGTAACCTGGAATGTGTGAGAGAATTCGATGGTCATCAGTTTACCTGTCGTCCATTTGATGGCAAGATGAGGCCGCACAAAAGACCAAGTATGCTTGAGTTTTCTTGTTGTGTGATGTTGCGACAAGGTGTGTTGTCTTCACTAAGAACTTGCAACATTTTTTTCAATTACAGAGGGTGCATTGATAATTACAAAAAGGTACCTTGGTCTTAAAGTTTGAAAATCATTTTCTGTTAGTTTTTTAATATTTTATGATCATGGAATTCATGGTTCTAGAAAAATTTAGTGGCCTAAACTTTCATTCATGGAAAGTAAAAGTACATATGCAATTAATAAATAAAAATTTGTGGGGCATAGAAGTGGCACCTATAGATGCCAAAGAGTTACTTGAATGTGAAAATAGAGATGACAAAGCCAAGTCCATTATCAAACTTGATCTTTCATGTTCATAGTTACATCATGTCAATCTCACTAAATCATCTAAAGAAATATGGGAACACTTGATTCAAACATTTGGTGCTAAAGCTACAAATGCAAATTTTTCCATAAAATTGCAGTTATTTAGACTTAAAATGAAGAAAGAGACATCTATGTCCTATCTTGTAAGCAATTTAATGTCTCTTATAATAAAATTAATTAAAGTTGATGCTAAGGTAGAAAACGAAGATGCAAAAGCCATCTTAGTAAGTAGTTTAACTTCAAGTTTTAGCAATGTCGTCTTCACCTTGAGTCAAATGTCTTCGCATACATTAGATGAGACAATTGCTACACTTTTGGTAGAGGAAAAGAGGTTAAATCCAGAGGATGCAGAAATGCATTATATTCAAAGACAAGGATGACAAAGAAAAAAGAAAATAAAAGTGAACTCGAATGCTACTATTGCAGGAAAATTGGGCATACAATAACATACAACATGGAATTGCAAAAATTGTGTCAATTATTTATTAAAAGGGAAGGTAAAACAATCAACAAACATAGCCACAAATGAATATTCATTGAATTATGATGATGATGATTTCAATGAAGAAAAATTTGAACCTCTTAAACTCTTTTCGAACAACGAAAGTTAAGTAAAAAGGCTAAACATTGATGGTTGTCCACATAATTTGGCAGATGTGAATCTAGGGAAGGATCCCTCATTGATGAAGAGGTGAGAGTGGTTTTCTAGTGAGGTTATGTAGCAACTTGGGATGTTGTTCAGTAATTGACTTTGGAAGATTTGTGATTCAGGAGTGGAACTCGGGAATCCAACTTGTTGACTATGCTGATCTGGAAGGTATAAATCATTTAAAAAATGTTTATGTATTTTGTTGTCTATGGGTGATTTCAATAAGATTTTTGTAATGTAAGCATTAATGGGAAATTTAGAGTTAATGCTTACATTATATATCTGAAAAAATTGGTTTATGAGTTGTTAGTGATGGTTGAGTGAGGGTGTCTAGAGAATTGGACCTGATCACTCAATAGCAAAGGTTTTTAATGAAAATTTGTTGGAGATGGTTGATTGAAGTTGTCTAGAGAATTGAACTCGATCACTCAATAGCAAAGATTTTTTTTATAAAAATTAGTTTATGAGTTGTTGGTGATGATTGAGTAAAGATATCTAGAGAATTAAATTCAATCACTCAATAGCAAAAAAAATTCAATGACAATTTTTTTAATCATAAAACTTTAACCAATTAAACTAACCCTTAAAACTATATATTAAATTTTTTTTACAACTCTAATAGTTTTATATTATATTTCAATTAAATCTTTATTCTATTTATTTTATTTTTATTTATTTTTAACCTACAGCAAACGTGCATTCTATAATATACAACCAAACGTGCATTCTCTATAATAAATCATTAATAAACGCGGACCTGCGGAAACACCATTATAGTGGAACCTTATATTTTAAATAATTATAAAATTCTGATGGATTAGGTACTGTTGGTAATGGCTGAAAACCACTTGAATAGAT
>APFE030716216.1:222909-233020 GCA_000404065.3 Pinus taeda | reverse complement strand
CTAATAACAATAGTGGCCTTCTATGGGGCACAATAGTAACAATATGGGCACTACATGGGTACATCAATATAATAAGTGGGTTGTACTAATAACAATAAGGGGTTACACTAGTAGTATAGGGGCCTAACAGGCAATGCATGCAGACTCATCGTTGCAAGACACAACTCATAACCTCACATCGGGTCTAGAAATCCAACTGTCACAGGAAATAGATGCACACCTGCAACGGAGTCGCAAAGAGACCGTTATGGACACGGGAGCGTCGCATATATTAAGGGTTTACTCGCGACGAGGCAGAAACTTAAGGAATGAGGGTCAATTGCAGCAACAAAGAGCATTTTCTTAATCTTCTTACATCAGTGGGAAGATACGAGCATGTTGATTTGACACATGACACAGTAGAAGGACTGAAATGAAGACAGTGACAAATTACTATGTAACAGATGCCCCCTAAAGCGTGAAGCCCTAGAGAGTGGGAGGGGTGAAATTCTTTACGAAACTATCTGAACTGGAACCACCTTGAAGATCCTGTACGTGCAAGTACAACTGATATCTGTGATAGTGAAATACATATAGTCTAGGCATGGGCGCAACCATCCGTAGGACATATAAAACTTGGTCTGTGGTATGGATGCAACCACCTAGCTAATAAGACCATAATAATGACAAAGGTATGGTCGCAGCCATCAATGAAGACTCAGGCATGGTCACAGCCATCCATCAAAGAGTCATATGTGTAATCACGAACCAATCCACGCAACCCGAACATATTTAATCTTAGCATGGGGTCTTGAAACCCAACTGATCATAGTGCAAATTCTATCATGTGAATAGATGTGCCGAAGTCGAACATGATAGAAAGTCGCTTGATTACCGGCCAATGATGTAAGCCATTAACAAGTGTGAGAGAAACCACCATTAATGCCAATGGTTCTCAAGGTACTACCCAGTACAATCCACTAAGTGTGAAAAATGAGCTGAAGTCGAACACTTATGGAATCACCCAATCGGAGACCAATGAGGAAATTCTGTCATCAGGCACGAAGAACTTGCCATTGAGGCATGCAAGCTCCAAGGTACTGAAAGTGATCTCTAGATCAACCTCCTGGATAATGAGCTGGTGTCGACAGGAGACGATCTGTCGCAGGAGGGCCATGATGTTTCCCCCATCAATGACACGAGATAAGGAACAAGTAGTAGATGGTGAAACAGAGGATCAGAGGAGGAGGTAAGGGTGTAAACTACAGAAATATTATACTCTTGAACATAACGGCGACACGAATTTGGAATGTGGCAGCATTTTGATACCAAGGGATCAGAGGCTTGATGGAAGCAACATGGATCAGATGGAATGAGGAAAAATGACAACCCAGACCTGCAGAAGGCCAAATGACGATGTACAGATATCCCAACCCGACAAGAAGCAAAAGTGTCGATGTTCAAGAGTGACTAGCTACCATAGATAATCAATGATGATTTCCAAATTTTTTCCCCACCATTGCTGGTGAGTACCCTAATTATTTTTGAAAACAAGCTTGAAGGGGATAGCATATGCTTGTAATATAAGTTCGACCTTCGGTCGAATCCAACCTAGTAATAGTTTAACGAGCCCTAGGGAGGAGAAGCTTGAGTCTCGCCATGGTGACGAGTCCAATATCGTCAGGGTTTAACGAGTCCGACATAGGTAAAACTCGGAGTCTTTTTCATGTTTAGAGAGTTTGAAAAAGACACGGAAAAGAAAACTCCAGGGGGGTCCTTTTTCGTAGATTTGTGTCCCTCGAGCCCGAAAAAGTATAAAATAATACTTGAGAGAATCGCTTGACCATTACGATCAAGGAGTACTTTTCGTAATTAGTGACCTCGATCCGAAAGAGTAGAAAAGTGATCGAAGGCATGTCATTTCATAACCAATATCGAACCTGAAACGACAAAAGTCCGGCAATCTTTTCATGTTTATATGGTTAGAAAATCGTTGAAAGTGGATCGCCTTTTTATTCTATTTAACGAGTCAAAAAGGAAAACTCGGCCATCTTTTCGTCTTTAAAGGGTCAAAAAAGAGCTGAAAGCAAACCTCCATTTTTATTCTCTTTAACGAGTCAAAAAGGAAAAAATACTTGGCAATATTTTCATCTTTTACGAGTCAGGAAAGAGCTTAAAGGAGACTCGTCCTAGAGGAACGAGTGGTATAAAGGGTAGCAACTGGTTCCAACAATGGTGGAATTGCTCAAAACATGTAATGTCAAGAGGCTAGCTAATAAAACCACTCATCGCTGCGGTTCCTCAGGAAAGGAAAAACAACCAAGTGAAAGCATATGATTGGTCAAAGAAATGGTGGCGATGGAATGAAACAACCAAGGCTCATCTAGCAAAAATCACAAGATGTAAATCGGGTATGGGTTCATTTTTACACAAGCTTGAACCATGGAGAACTCTGCTTGGATTCAGTTTCATGTTTACACAAGCTTGAAACAAAAAACTATGCTTGTTAAAAGTTTGCATGCCCCCAGCATAATGACTCAAATCGAGGTACATGCCCCCCAAGCTTCATTGCATTCAATGAGGTGGATGGAATGAATGTTCACTTTCGAGATCTTGGAAAGACTCGACTTGGATTTTACGAGATCTTAATCAAAGACTCGATTTGGAAAGGGAGGTGTTTCATTTTTTAATGAGGTTGACGCAGTAAAAGAACTATCCTCATAACCCTTGTTTCATTTTTTAATGAAGTTGACACAGGAACAAACTATCCTCGTGACTCCTTGTTTCATTTTTTAATGAGCTTGACAAAAGACAAGAAACTATGCTCGTGAGACCCGGTTTCATTTTTTAACGAGGTTGACATAGGAACGAACTATCCTCGGGGCTCCTGTTCATGGGCCTTCTGAGAACATGGCTCCCAAGAGGTCGTCGTGGGATGGAAGAACCCCACTCTGGGAGGAATACATGTCATGAGGCACTAATGATAGATCGAGTTCCAATGCCCCTAGTACATGATGTACAAGACCATCTGCATAATCATCAGCAGATGCGGAGACAGAACGGGTAGCCACATAATTGATTTGCGGTTTGGAAGGCACTGCTTGCAAGTAAGAACCGATAGGGGATGATGGCTGCATAGGAGGCATCGGGGGACTAAAGAACGATAATTGATCGACGGTCACCATTCTTCCATCGTGTGGAAAACGGGCTACACAGAAAAGTGAAGAGACAAGGGTCCCCATGGCATAAACATAGTCTTGGCCAAGGAGAAGACTAAAATCTAAAGCACCTTGGACAACCATCACGTCGATACAAATGGTTTTGCCTCACAAAGTAACAGGAAACTTCAGAAGGATCCCCAAAGGTAGGTTGGTTCCTCCGTCAAACGCCAACAAATTCTGCGTGAACGGCACAAGCTTCGGGGAGCCCAAAGCTTGCCAAGTAGTGAAAGGCATGAGGCTAACCGATGCACCCTCATCCAAAACAGTGCCATGTACTACCTTATCATAGGCATGTACTGTAATCTGGAAAGGCATGAAGGATGGAAGGCGGAATGCAATCAAATGACTCCAGTCGAAGAAAATGACTGAACTACTTGGTGGGGATATCATATGATTGCCCCCTTGCTCTACAAGAACCGAAGAAGGACTCTCTTGATCAGTGGGGATAGGAGGGTCATTCTAGGACTCAAGAGAATTTGATGAGACGAGAAGAACATGAGCAGTAGAATCATAATGCTCATCGGGAACAGAGTGGACCACTGGTGGTGAATCCAAGTCGACACTCTCTTCGACCAATGGTTGGTTTGAAACAAGCTTAGCACAACTAGGTTCGGAAAGAGGAGGTCAGACAAGAGAAGAATCTAAGTCAATCTCTTTGTCGAGGGGGAGAGGGTCTTAAGAGAGCCTCTGATAACCAACAGGAAGTTGAGGTGAAGAAGCTGTAAGACTTTCCAAAACGGCGGAAGCTTTATCCATGAGCGGACAAAGGTGAAGGGAATGGTTGCCTTCACATAGTCTACAGGGGAATCAAATCTTCCCTTTCTTCTTACTGCTACCAGTTGGTAGGGTAGCATTGTCATGACCTTCAGAGGATGACGAGGGACGAGCCGGATCGTGAGACCATACTTCTAAGATCCTAGGAATGCCAGGACAATCACGAAGAAGATGGTCACCCTTGCACAATTTACAAGGAAACTTAACCTTCCGCGGAGGAGCAGAAGGTGTCACAACCTGAGATGTACTCGGAGCAATAGTTGCACCAGTGACCTCGCGCTTATCAGACTTCTTCTTCTTCTTAGTCTCCTAGTTACTAGATATGGAACTTTCACCAGGCGAAGGAGGAGAGGAAGGCGGAGAAACAGGGGAAGAAGGTGCAAGCTCAACCTTGGAATCAACATTTCGTGGTTCAAATGAAGGAGACGGTGGAACAGGAGTCATGACACTTGGGACCACCGAGGTTGAAAACAACCACACAGGCAAACCGATGGTTAACCCAGGTAAAGACAATGTTGCCATATACAGAGCACCGACATTTCCAAATGGAGGAAACAGACCAAGATTTCCATCTGGGGGAAGACCTTGGCTGGTAGACTCGGGGAATGTGGCCATTGAGAACGAGCCTAAAAAACACTCTTATCACAACCAAGAACTCGAACTGTTACCAGGAATATTTCGTGGGAAATAAATTTTATGACGTAGGAACAAAACTTGACCTTTTCATGTTTCAAGAGTCGAGAAAAGGATAAAAAGGTGACTCTAGTCGCCTTCAAATATTTAATGAGCTTGAAAGGACAAGTGCTCAGATGGACCTTTTCTTTTAGGGAGTCTGAAAAGGAACGAAAGTGACTACTCTGGAGAACTAAGCAAAAGGATTACCAAACAACCCGTAAAACTACATATATACCTTGGCAATCATATGAAAACCAAGGACTTTCTGTACGGCAGTCAATCTTCCCAAATGTTGTGTTTGGTGCCTTATGGTTTGCAAGGCGGCAGACACGGCTTCCTAAGGATATAGGAGCTATTGGATCACAGAAGGAGGAATCATCCAACCTTAAGTGAAAACAATAGAGACTAGGTTTAACGACGCCAGAGCACGTCTCTAGCCTAGACCTCTAAATAATGTGCGTTATGTTCCAATGCGTTGTTAAGTTCATTCAGTTCATTTTAGAGTTGATCTCGAATTATGTTTCAATTTCCAGGCCCTACAGTATGTATATCAAAACCTAGGATGCAGCTAGGATGAGTAAATCATTTTTTATTTCGATGAACACCTACTTACAGAAAGGTAGAGAGTTCATTCCCAAACCAAGACAAGCGAATGCAAACACTAAGAAACACAATGCATCAATACACTAATCTCACGATGCATCAACACTACTAATGAAAGATTTTAAGTTTGATTTCCAATTCCTCAAACATGATAACTTGAAATGCAAATGTACTTTCACTTTTGTATACTAAATGAATGCAATCTTTTGATTTTTTTTGTTTTGTTTTGAATTTAAAGAGACAAACAAGCAAGTGTGAACCGATTGGTCCAAACAATTGTGATCTATGCTTGGTAGTGAAGAAATCGAATCAATATCAAAAACTGGTTCAATAATCGACACTAAAAACCAACCAGCAAGAAAACAAGAAGTGAAAAAGCCTCAAGCAAATCAATAATATGGTTGCGGATGAACCTTGGATAGACAAGCAACCCAAGCAAATGGTTTCTCAACGAAACTGCTAAAGAGCTAGGTCACACGGTCGAAAAACACAAGATTCACTCAAATGAAATCAACGAGAAAGTACCTTAACCAAAGCAATCGAAACAAGCTAATGAGAGACAAGAAACAACTAGGGATAAACAAGATTGATGAATTTAGGAGGTAAAGTTGTAAAAACAACTTTACAGGAATCGTCGTGGGTGTTACAGTGACTAGAGACTAGTCGCTAGTATTACACTAACAACTAGAGACTATCGCTGGTGTTACACTGAAAACTAAAGACTGTCGTAGGTGTTACATAGACAACTAGAGCCCAGTCACTAAAGTACACCTATTTTCAGCGACGGTCTGATGTCAGGAGTTTTCATGGGAATTAAACTAGAAAACTGAGACGAAAACCAAATAGTCGCGGGTATAAAGCTAGAACATCTGCGACATCGTCGCAACTGTTAGGCTATCTTCAATGACGATCTTAAAAACGATGAAAATGAATAAAAAACTCCCAAACAAAGACCAAACTATCCTTACAGACAGTAAAGGGATTACCCAGATTGACCCAGGTAACCTCAAAGCCTGATGGTTTAACCCCAAAATCCAAAAGACATTGACTCAAAATCAAGCAAAAGCAAATAAGAGAAAAACATAGGACAGACTCCCTAGTGGATTCGCCAACTTGTGATGCAGGAAAGTGTTCCCTCTAACCCTAGAGTGGGTCTAGTCACAACAAAGACAGATCAATAATAGATTTCCTTAAACAGTCATTGTTGGAGGCCTACCTCAACCAGTGGTCGATGAAGCTTTGTTGCGCTACTCCAGCTTCTGTTTCCTTCTCCTCAATGAGTGATCAGCCTGAAACAATGCAAAGAAAATACAACAAAGCACGTAATCGGAAGACAACAATGATCTATTTACTCACAAAGTCAAGAAGTCATGAGCTATCAAGTAAATTACATACAAGACATAGGAAAACATCATTGATTGTATTAATAATGAATCAAGAGCAAGCTTGCAACCGAGTCTTGACGTCGCAAGCCTTCTCAGAGGGCCCAGTCAGTATGTTTCTCAAGCATTCACTCTTCAAGGATGAATCTCCCAACATACAATGTCTCTCTCTTACTCATAAGCTTTAACACAAAGTTAAGGGCACTTCATAAACTTCCACAAGCTATCAACAATCCCACACTTGTCACACTCACACCAAAGCTATCTACCAAACTCAAAAGCAACAACAGCACTGTACAACCAAAATAACTCCAAAAATTAGCAGATCATAGCAATGGTGAGTGATTTTATAGGAGAAGGAGTCTCCATGGAATGAGGGAGAGGGAGCTTATCCTCAAGGGAGGTTGCACAAGAGGCAGAACCACCAACCCATAGGCGGAAAGGCGACCCAAACTGACCCAACAACCAGGTCTAGAGACATCCAGAAGGCCGATTGTTTGAACTAATTCGCCAAATCTGGATTGTCGCTGGTCATTAACTAGGGAATAGTGATGACGTCGCAATGATACAGTGCATGATAGGGAATCTTCGTAGATTTTAAGGGCTTACTAGCGACGATGCAGGAACTTAGTAAAAAAGGGTCAATCTTCAGCATTAGAGAGCATTTGCTTAATCTTCTTGCATAAGTGGGAAGATATGAACATGTTTATTTGATACATGACACAGCAGATGAGGACAATGACAAATTACTGTGTAATAATGTCCTCCAGGTCATCTAGCCATTCCAAGATGATGGCGTCATGATCAGATATGTCCGAGAAGAAAGTCCATGACCTGAGGCTTTTCAATCTAAGTGATAAATTGGAGTCCACCAGAAATCTGTCAATTCTTTTAGCAATGTTGTTCGTGCCCATCCTACCGTTTCACCATGTTGGACATATTGGATTAGAAGAAATGTCGCGGAGAGCCTTGCAGTTGAAGATATCTGTGAAAAATGCCGCTAGAGGATTTGGATTAGCCTTGTGCCCCCAACATTCACCCACATTCAACGTTAAATTTAAGTCCCCTACAACGATTAACAAGTGAATATCCAATAAGCATGAATTGTCAATCAATTCCCAGAAAGGCTTGCGATTTTTGTAATGGCCATACATATTAAGAATTTAGAGTCTAAAACTACAGCCCTAAGCATATCCTGTCAAAATTATGCCTGAAATCAGTTTGTAGGCTAGAAAGGAGAAAAAAGTAGGATCCCATATTGCTGCAAGTCCACCAGATTTTCCAGAGGAGTTAGTAGCACAACCATGCCATGTCGGGCATATTCGGAGTAAGATCTCCAAGGATTTTTCCTTAGACATCATAGTTTCTTGAAGGAGAACAATTAACGAGAGATTGTCCATGATGTGGTAGTTTAGGAATCTTTTTGAATGGGCAGATCCTAGCCCTCTTAGATTTAGGGACATTAGCTTCATTGGGAACCAAAAAGATACAGGATGTGCTTCTCTAAGGTCTTCGTTGTACCCTAGATGTGTGAGAGAACTCGATGGTCATCAGATTACCTGTCATCCATTTTGATGGCAGGATGAGGTCACATATAAGACCAAGTATTCTTGAGTTTGTTTAGGCTTGTTGTGTGATGTTGCAATAAGGTGTGTTGTCTTCACTGAGCACTTGCAACATTTTTTTCAATTATAGAGGGTGCATCGATAACTACAAAAAGGTACCTCGTATCAAATTTTAAAAAACATTTTCTGTTAGTTTTTTAATATTTTATGATCATGGAATTCATGGTTCTAGAAAAATTTAGTGGCCTAAACTTTCACTCATGGAAAGTAAAAGTACATAGGCAATTAATGAATAAAAATTTGTGGGGCATAGAAGTGGTACCTATAGATGCCAAACAATTACTTGAATGGGAAAATAGAGATGACAAAGCCAAGTCCATTATCAAACTTTCCCTTTCATGTTCATAGTTACATCATGTCAATCTCACTAAATCATCTAAAGAAATATGGGAACACTTGATTCAAATGTTTGGTGCTAAAGCTACAAATGCAAAATTTTCCATAAAATTGCAATTATTTAGACTTAAAATGAATAAAGAGACTTCTAGGTCCAATCTTGTAAGTAATTTAATGTCTCTTATAAGAAAATTAATTGAAGTTGATGCTAAGGTAGAAAACGAAGATGCAAAAGCCATCTTAGTAAATAGTTTACCTTCAAGTTTTAGCAATGTCGTCTTCACCTCAAGTCAAATGTCTTCACATACATTAGATGAGACAATTGCAATAGTTTTGGCAGAGGAAAAGAGGCTAAATCCAGAGGATCCAGAAATGCATTATATTCAAATACATGGATGACAAAGAAAAATGAAAATAAAAGTGAACTCGAATGCTACTATTGTGGGAAAATTAGGCATACAACCACAGACAATGTGGAATTGCAAAAATTGTGCCAACTATCTATTAAAAGGGAAGGTAAACAATCAACAAACATAGCCACAAATGAATATTCATTGAATTTTTATGATGATGATTTCAATGAAGAAAAATTTGAACCTCTCAAACTCTTTTGGAAGAACTACAGTTAAGTAAAAAGGCTAAACATTGATGGTTGTCCAAATAACTTGAGAGTTGTGAATCTAGGGAAGGATCCCTCATTAATGAAGAGGTAAGAGTGGTTTTCTAGTGAGGTTATGCGACGACTTGGGATGTTGTTCAATGATTGATGTTGGGAGATTTGTGATTCAGGAGTGGAATTTGGGAATCCAACTTGTTGACTATGCTGATCTGGAAGGTGTAAACCATTTAAACAATGATTATGTATTTTGTTGTCTATGGGTGATTTGAATAAGTTTTTTGTAATGTAAGCATCAATGGGGACTTTAGAGTTAATGCTTACATTCTATATCTGAAAATTGGTTTATGAGTTGTTGGTGATGGTTGAGTGAGGGTGTCTAGAGAATTGAACCTGGGCACTCAATAATAAAGGTTATTTATGAAAATTTGTTGGTGATGATTGAATGAGGGTGTCTAGAGAATTGAACCCGATCACTCAATAGCAAAAGTTTTTTTTTATGAAAATTGGTTTATGAGTTGGTGAGGATTGACTAAAGATGTGTAGAGAATTGACCTGATCACTTAATAGCAAAAAAAAATTAACAACCCCTCAAGATAGAAACAATTCTCAAGACGAGCAGGGGGAAAGCCCCGCCCAACAACAAAAAGGTGAACTTAACAACCCCTCAAGCATCGACAGTTATGCGGTTTCGAATAATGCGGAAAATAAATCTTCATTTAACAGCAAAAGAGATCTCCTAGACCAAACTTCTTCTCCGATTATCTCCAAAATGACGAACACAATAGATCGCGAAGCTAAGACACCAATGTCCCAAGAACTAGAAGAGATGAAGGAGATGCAAGATAAAGAAAGTTGGAAGACTGTAGAGAAGAAAAAGAAAGCTACATCACCAATCTC
>APFE030716216.1:135916-222899 GCA_000404065.3 Pinus taeda | reverse complement strand
TACAACAAACGTGCATTCTATATAATGAATCATAAAGATACAACCAAACCTGCATTCTCTGTACTAAATCATTAAGATCCAAGGTACACGGACCTGCCGAAACACCATTATAGTGGAATCGTATATTTTAAATAATTATAAAATTCTCATGGATTAGGTATTGCTGGTAATGGCCGAAAAACCACTTGAATAGATTGGGAAAACTAGCGTTGGATAATAGAACTTTTGATCATTTTTACGCTGTGTAACCACATTATTAACTGAACTCATGGGTCTCAGTATCGTCCTTTTCTGGAAAGAGTTTTATTGCTTAAGATTGGGAGTGACAATGAGTACACTATAATTATTCGATAAAAGTTGTGGGCGCTTTTGCAGTTCATGTTTAGTAATCGCTTAACACCATTTATTCGTAATCTACGAGTTTCGAATCTTCCATAGCTTGAGTTAATCATGTTTATTCATACCGTAGGAATTTAAATTCACACTTTTGGTTGATTTCAAATTTGTCTAGCCATTTTTTAATTTAATAAAAAGAATTGGAGTTGTTTGTAATGCGAATTTTTGGAGATTATGGTGACGGAATCCGGCGGAAGAAATTGAGGTTAAATCTTGATTTATTGTAGTTAAAATGGTTTTTTAACTGCATATTTGGATTCAGCGCCTTGAAAAACCCCTGGGACGCTTTGATTGTGTAGAAACTAGCTATCAAACTTGCGATTCCAATAAATTGCTGCCAGATTTTGACCAGAAAAACCCACCTGAAAGGCTTTCAAAAAGTAGCATTATAGACAACTGCAAAAGGATTAAGTAAAATAATGACCTAGCTTATTAAGCTGAAGAATTGTTTAGATAGATAAAAGTCGTTGGAATCAGGTAAAAAAAAATTAAAAAAAAACTAGTAGTAACAGTGTTTGAATCATGTTTTTGATAATGGAAATATATTCAACACCATCAAAAGCTTGTGGGTACCTAAAATCTTGAAATTTGACAGCAGTAACTTGGATTTACAAAAATTCCTGCCAGATTTTATTAAAATCTTGCTAGAATTTAGATGATTTTAAGAGCAAATTAACAGGCTGGTTTGCCCAAATTTCCGTCGTTTTCAGAACAAATTAGCTTAGGCTACTGCTAAAATAATTGACTTAATTTCTATTTATTAAGTTTTAAAATATTTCCAAAATCTACAATTCAACTATCACTACTATAGCTATCAATTCAACTATTGCAGAATTGTTTCAATACTAATAGGGTTTTAGCTTTCAAATTGGTAATGACAAATAATATAGGAGTTGTCTTTAGTGGGACATTTTAGATTTTGTGGGAAAAATTTAAGGTGAAATTTGGATTTGTGCTATTTAAACCATTTTTTTCACTGTATATATGGAGTTAACACCTTGAAAAATCCTTAAAGCACTTAAATTGTACAGGAGTTACCCATCAAACTTATGATTTCAATAAATTCTTGACAAATTTTAAAGAAATTAAATTAAAAAAAATCACTTAAAAACAAAACTTCAAAAAAAATAAAAAAAAACAAAAAACCACTCACATTAAGCCATTAAAAAAAAAAACCCTGTTACCGTCGGTTAGCTTACCAAAAACATTGACATCACACTCAATTAATTTATTATAGTTAAATTATAGTTGATGCCGTACGCCGTGCTTCGTTTTGTCCTCATTATTAGAAACATCCCTCGACAGGTTAGGGAGAAAATAGCTTTGAGTGCACGAGATGTCACTGTTTTATTATTATTACTCTGTTGTTACACTCTATTATTATTATGGTACACAATACCTACTGATATTGCTTAATGTATGTCCAAAGCTGCTATGACGAGGTGTTTGTCTGATATCGTTAATGCTCCTCACTTTTTTATATATAAACACTTCGTGGGTATATAAATAATTTCAGAGTGGCCACTATCCCAAATCTGAGGATTTGGAGAATCCTTCTCAGATTTTGTTTTTCGCATTTTATGGACAGATAAAAGCTCAGTTTTAGGGTTGGCTAATCGGGGGATATTGCAGTCTGGATCATGAAGATGGAAGATATTATAAGTTTGGGAGAATTAAAGGCTGTGAAAGTCTTAGGAAGGGGAGCCATGGGCACTGTATTTCTGGTTATTGATGAGAAGCATGACAAAAGATCCTTGGCAGTCAAAGTGATGAGCAAATCTGTGATGATGAAAAAGGAGGAGGGGTTAAGGAGGACAGAGGTGGAGTTCGACATTTTGTCTTCATCTGCATTGCAGCATCCATTTTTGTCGCCATTTCTGGGTCGTCTGGAGACCGGAAAAATTATTGCATTCTTAGGCGAGTACTGCCCTGGAGGTGATCTCAATAATTTGAGGCACGAACAGGCTGAAAAAACATTTTCAGAATCTGTCATCAGGTAAAGTTTGCATTGTATTTTTGGATGAGTGATTTTTAATGTTTTTTAATGTAAATATTGGTATTCTCCTCTGCCTGTATATGTATATGTATATGTATATGATCAGAAAGAACATTGCTGATCTTTACATGAGAAAGATTGCATTCTTTTGAAGTTTAGAAAGTCTATTTTTAAATTTTATCTTTGCGTGAGAAATATGCAACAATAAATAACCAAATAAACACGCACACCATAGATCATATGCAGTGGTGCAACAAATTAAACTGTGTGATGAATAACTATTATGCTTTCTGGCAAAAATCGCTACATCCTGGGCCATCTCTGGGGTGTATTATGAAATAATGGCCATTTTTAAGTTGATTGCAGATTCCCTAAATATTCGGGGTCCATTTTTGGGGTGTATTATGAAAATAATGGCCATTTTTAAGTTGATTGCAGATTCCCTAAATATTCGGGAATCCGATGGACATGGTCCAGTCAAAAAATTCCCTAAATATTCGAGAATCCGATGGACATGGTCCAGTCAAAAAATTGGCCGCACCTACATCCGACAGATTCCCAAATATTCAAAAATCTGCAATCGACTTAAGCTCACGAACTGCCCATTAAAAGGTCAATTATTTATTTATTATCCTGCTTGTGATGGCTAGATCATTTCCTTTTCCATTAAGCCATATTTCTAGATGTACAATTTGGGCTGTTTACATCTGGACTCAATATCGACATAAAAATGTTTCTGATTTATATTAATAAAAACATATAAATACAATTTTCATAGTTTTTCAATCTATCTGGAAAAAAAAACCTTTTATCAACCTTACAGTACCATTGTTACTACTTTTTCTCCTATAAATCTTACCAGCATTATAATCCATAACCTCCGTTCTTTCATCTACGGTCCAAAAAACAAAACTATCTTTCTATTAACAATATTAACAATATGACAGGAGTGACCTCCTCAGTCAAATTTTCTTGATGTTCTTTACATTATAAAAAAAAAACTACATACCATCATACTTCTCATCTCTAAGAAAAGTTTATGCTAGTTATTTGTTCATTAACAGAAAATAAAAACTTACCAAATTTTTTTCTCAATTCTTTTTCTTTTTTAAGTAAGTCTGCTTTCCTGCTCCTTATAAATGTAATTTCCTGCTCCTTATAAATGTAATTTAAATTGATATGATGATAAGTGCTTATCAATATTCTGATGCGTTTCATCCAATTAATTAATATGAGAGGATTGGAACTGTTAAAATCTACTACTATTCCCTTTGCATCACCATAGATCTGGTTCTATTACTATGGTTCTGTCTGTACAATTCATTATGACTGTGTTCGGAGTTTCAATGATATGTCATAAAACTTCAATTATAATTTAATATATTTAATTAGATTTTTAAAAATCTCTATATAAATATAAAACCAATTGTAATTATTTATTTATAAATACAATTTTGAATATTACTAAATTAAAATATAATATTATTATTCCATTATTATACTCGGTCTATTTTATTATATTTTTTAAATATTATTATAAAATTAAAATTAAAATATATTAAATTTTATTATAAAAATTTATTAAAATTTAAAAAAATTTATATTATAATTTTAGATATGAATAATTTTTAATGCATTTATATTTTTCTTAATATAGATTTAATAAATTAATGTTTTCAATATATTATTGATTTTTTGTTAGATTTTTCATATTATTAGAGTAAGATTTTCTATTTATTTTTTCAATTTAAATAAGAAAAAGAATTATTTATATAATGAAAAACGAACTCTCATGAGCTTCATAGTGAAACCAGTCATTAGGTGGTTCCTAAAAGCCCAGTTTCAATAAAAGTTTGGTCTCAGTGGAGGTTTAAACCACCACATCATGCATCAATCATCATATATTATATATATATATCCTATATATATATATATATTTTCTTTTCATATTAAATTTTCAAGAAATCTGATTATAAAAGTGTTTGAACTATTTTTTTATGGTGTAAATGGATTGATCATCATCAATAACCTATGGTGCATCCAAAATTTTGAGGCTCACAACTATAACCTTGATTTCCAAAAATTTCTTCAAAACCCTGTCAGATTTACCTTCCTTTTAGGAGCAAAAACCTGGTCTCCTTAAACTACACCAAAATGAATGTACTATAACATAAATATTGTATAATAATTTCACAATATAAATTGAATTTAAATTTATTTAAAATGTATAATTATTAAAATACATCTTAATCTAATTTTTTTTTATAAATATAAGTACTAATTTGATTTTCTTTTTTCTTTTTTCTTTTTTCTGATTTAAACAAATTTCCAACCATTCAAACACTATACCCATATTACCAACATTTCCAAAACTCACACACACACACACACACACACACACACACACACACACACATATATATATATATATATATGTATTACCAACATTTCGTGAGTTCAAAAACTCACATGTATACATATGAAGGGAAATACTCCTTATCTTATCCTCTTGATAGATGTTGAGCATGTCTCCCATTGAAAGTATGGCTATATTTAGATATTTGATGTATAAGAAGAAGCTTTACAACATGGAATCAAAGAGGCTCCCAAAAATTGCTTCTAACTATAGTCAAAACTCCTAGTTTCACCTCAAGTGCGAGTGGCATAAAGATGCCTAGTCTCTCGGCTCAACATTGGGGGATTAAGGAGGAGACCATGGTGGGAAGCAAATATAGTGTAAAAGATACTATTACCTCTAATTTTAACGACAAATTGTGGGATGATAATGAGTTGGAGGGTAAAAGGAAGCTAAGATATTATAAGGAGGTGATCAACCCCACCCTTAATAACTAGAATTATCTCTTTGTGCTGACCACCATTAAGAAAAAAATAAACATCACTAAGATAAGAATAATTCTCATGAATCTAGCAGTGGTCTACTCCCAAAACTCCATAGAATCTGTCAGATTTGGGATATTAAAATAGTAGAAGATGAAAAACACTTCCTTTTAGACTTCCAAACTCTTACATCCACTCTCATACAACCTTAACATTATCTTTCTTATATTTTATAACCCCAAACCATATAACAAGTTTTCATCTTCAACTTTAATTTTCTTATCCAATTTCTTCAACTTTAATTTTCTTATCCAATTTTATCCTGATATCAAGAAGCACAAACATCACAGATCTTTTACTACATCATCATTATAATTTAAACCCATAACATATCATATGATTTTATCCCCCTCAGATTTCCTGAGTTCAACAGCTACCGCTCTAATTCCATTTATGCGGACGCTCTCCAGCCAAATTGATGAAAGTTTCATAATTTTGCATTTCAATTCACATAAATTGCACGTTATTGGGCTCTAAGTGACTAACCGTTATCAATGAATTCTCTGTTACATATATGTAAGGTAAAGTACATAAGTTTTCAATCATCTAAGGCTTGATCTGCGTTGGTTTCCCAGGTTTTATTCAGCAGAGATCGTGATAGCATTGGAGCACCTACACAGCCAAGGCATAGCTTACAGAGACCTCAAACCTGAGAACATTCTCGTGCAAGCCAGTGGTCACATAATGCTTACAGACTTTGATCTCTCCACCAGGCTTTCGCTCAAGCATTTCACAACCCCTTTAGAAACTCCAAATGTACGTCAGCACAGACAGTCCAAGGGCGTGCACATTCCACACCTTAGACGTTCAATAAGTTCCTGCCTAAACCCATTACGTAGCCAGCCTGATAAACCCCAAAATTCTCCCATGCCTATCCCCAACAATCTCAATTCTGCCCAAGTTTCTCCAGTTAACAAAACCAGAAACTCACCGTCCAGTCCTCCAACAAGGTCCAATTCCTTGGTGGGCACAGAAGAATATGTAGCCCCAGAGATGCTCAAGGGCATTGGTCATGATTTTGCAGTGGACTGGTGGGCTTTGGGGGTTCTACTCTATGAAATGCTGTATGGTAAAACACCCTTCAAGGGTGCAACAAGGAAAGAAACATTCTACAATATACTAATAAAACAACCCCAATTCTCAGGCCCATGGACTCCTCTAAGAGATCTCATAATCAGATTGCTCCAGAAGGATCCCTCTAAAAGACCCAGTGTTGATGGCATAAAAGACCATTCGTTTTTCAAGGGGCTCAATTGGGACACCATTCAATATATATCCAGACCTCCATTTGTTCCATTAATTCATATTCCTGTGGAGGAAATGATGAGCAGTACTATTGACATGGAAGAGTATGTAGAGGTTAACTCCACAATATCCCGTAAACACAAGAAAAACAATAGTGATTTCTGGCATTGTAAGGAAGAAAGTAAACTGACTTGGGTTAAGAGGATATCCAGCGGAGAAGAAAACAACGATGATTTTGGAGTGTTTTGAGAAACCAGCCATTGCATTTGAAAATGCTGAGTTTTCTAGTTCGTAGTGTATTCATATTTTGTAAATGTGAACGCTGCAAGTTGAATGTAAATTGGTCGGCTAAAAAGAAAAATCTAACATGGGAGACCAATGGAGTTCACGCCCATCATGGTTGCTCAACGGAGTACAGGCCAATCATGGTTAATAGGCATCCTAAATTCATATAAATTTAATAGAGATTTTGATCTTATAATTGTCGCTGTATATTGGCAAAACATGGTAAATTTGGCCCTATATTGAGAAAACATAGTAAAATTTGCCCAGAAAGTAGAGCATCACGCTCACAAGTGGCAGTGAGGACTAGTGTCGGAAAACAAGGCTTTAGTGTAAAAAAATAATAATGTTGGAAAATGTACATCAATTATAAAAAAAAGATTGAATGGTTAAAAAAGGGTGGTATTTTGAAACTATTTATGAGAAGATGCAGTAGTTTAGTTTGGTATATTTATAAGGAGGTTATTTTAACTTGATTGTATGTAATTTGCGTCATCAGGTAAGGAATAAAGAGATGCAAATAGGTAAGCAATAAAGTAGGTAGTTAACGCTTAACCATTGTTTTTTATACTTATTTTTAATTAATTATGAATAAATATATGATGGATTATAAATTTTGCAATCAAGAGATTTATAATATGATTACGAATACCGAATTAAGGATTTTTTTATTTCAATTTTTTTTGGCTCCAATCTAGGTGTTTGTGGGTAATAGGCTCACAAAATCCACTTTCCAGTTTAATAAATGAGATTCTTTTTCTTTTAAACCCTAACTAAGTGCTTCACCTAACCAAATTGGCGTATGCGGCCAATGTTCTCACCATATTCCATCGAGCGAACCTTCTTCGGAGTTCGAACTCGCAAGTCCAACCTTGACATCACAGGTCGGGGTCCTCTCTATATGTAGGGGTTGGTTCACATTTGCATGTAGGGGTTGAACCTTTCATTACCTCCACGACGGACTTGAAGCAAGGCCCGACCCCCCAATTGGGCCCCACTCGAGTCGGAGGTCGGGTTGAATGATGCTTATTTTTATTTGGGACTCGTACTGTGGCCCAACCAAAGCCTTCATCGCTCTGTCGTCGATGTTCACATTCCTAATGGCTAGGGTGCATTCGCTTGGTCACCTAACTTCCAAATATGACATGGCAATACAACCTTTCAGAAAATGGCGATTAAGAGAAAACACATCACTCAAAACCAGAAAAATGACAGACATGAAATAAACATGCAAGATGTATATATTCAAACTTGGGCCTAATTACATACTAAGGCCTCTTGGGGCTCAATGGCCTCTCGGCCTGGCTTTTACATTGGAATGGTTGCTCTCCTATGACACTCATAGGCGGCTTATAAACAGAAATAAAATCCCAAAAAACTCTAACAAATCAAATATTGTCCTTGCCAGCTAATCACTTTCTAGAGGCTTACAAATGAATTAAAAATAAGAGGAAAATGTGTCTTCTCCCCTTTGCTGCCACACTACTTCTTCTTGAAGCACCCGAAATCAATTTGGTTGGTTGGTGGTTAGATGTTCCTACATCAAAGTCCCATGCTTGAAAATATCCATTATCTCTCGATCATGTGTCTTCATTTTTGTATCTCATTCATCACTATCTCTTTCAGTCCTCTTTCACACATGCATCACTGAGTGATCTACAACCATGCCTCAGACTCAATTCATCGACTATCCTCATCCGGCTCAGAAATTTGGCGTCTCGGTTCATCTCCCCTAGAACATCTCAAGCTTCCTTTGCTCACTTGGATGTTGAATATTAGCTCATGTTTCCTCGAATTCTACCCACAACCACAATTGTGGGATTTTCCTATTACAAGAAACCTTCGCCTCCTTCCTGCACTCTGATACCACTTGATGAATATCGATTTCTGGGGTGCTCCATTTCAACCCCTGGTGGCTCAAATCTCCTGATCCTATGGGTTATGGCCCACATAATCTTTGATTTTATTTTCTGTAGCAATGAAGTTCCGCATTTTCCCCAGTTTAAATGTTGAAACTACGTAATAAATTTTAGTAGAACTCACGTCCATCCTAACGGCACAGGTCAATTCATTTCCATAAGTTGGGGTTGAACCTTTCGTTACCTCCGCGACAGACTTGATGCAAGACCCGACCACCTGACTGGGCCCCGCCCAAGTCAGAGGTTGGGCTAGTTGACCCTCGTTTTGATTTGGGACTTATAATATGGCTCTACCAATGCCTTCTTCACTCTCTCATCTAAATTAAAATTCCTACTAGCTAGGGTGCATTCACTTGGTCACCTAATTTGCAAACATGGCATGGCAATACAACTTCTAAGAAAATGGCAATTAAAAGAAAACACACAACACAAAATGGACAGGCGACATACATGAAATAAACATGTGAGATGTATATATTCAAACTTGGGCCTAATTACACACTAAGGCCTCTTGGGGCTCAATGACCTCTTAGCCTAGTTTTTACATTGGTGGTCGCTCTCCTCTCACACCTGCAGGCAACTTATAAATAGAAAGAAAATCCTAACAAACTCTAACAAATCAAATATCGTCCCTGCCAGATAATCGCCTTCTAGAGGCTTACAAATGAATTAAAAATAAGAGAAAAATGTGTCCTCCCCCCTTGGTTTCCACGTTGCTTCTTCTCCGAGCACCCAAAATCAATTCGGTTGGGTGGTGGTTCGATGCTCCTGCATCATAATGTTTATTTTAAGTTGATTTGTATAGACTTGCTACAATTTTTTTAATGGTTACATTGCATTCCAATATTCATCAATGATTATGTTAAATTGTGATATTTATTTGAGTTATGTCAATTTGTGATGTTCCTTAATGGTTATGTTACATTGTGACATTAATCTTGGTTTAGTTATGTTGAATTGCTACATTCATAATAGTCACTTTTTCTTTACGACATTCACCAAGGGTTAAGTCATATTAAGTTTGGTTGACTATGGTGAGCCATGTTTGATTGTGTTTGACCATGGTTGACTTTAGTATAACATGTTTAACCATTGTTGAGCATGGTTTATACCCTAAGATAGCCAAAATTAAAATCATTTAGTTGGATAGGTCAGAAGTAAAGGTGATTGATGAGATGAAGGATGTATTGATATGATTATCCTACGATCCATGATTCCATTACATAATTGACATTATAGTTGTGGATATACCAAAGACATAAAACTTACTATTAAGTAGAGACTGATCTCATAAATTGAAAGGGTAATTTGCTACTGATTGGTCCCATCCTTGGTTACAATATAAAGGAAAGAGTAATCAAATATGGGTAAACAATGAGCCTTATTTGAAACACACAACAACTCAACTTGAGGGGCCCAACAAGCTAATAAAGTTTGTGGCAAATACATTGGGGAATTGTTTTCTTAAGATTATCTTTAATGATCATTTAACCTAGTGGACTTGTACCATGTCAAAAAATAGTCTTATCTCCTTTAGTTAATGCAAGTTGGTGATAATGGAATCTTTATTTCATTTATAAATGATAGTAATTGCATTAAAATATATGTAAATATTGATAATGTGATCGAATTTGAAGTTGGTACTAACATCTGTGAATTATTTTCTAACAATTTTGAGATGCAAGATGATTATGGTGCAGGGTGTACTTTAATCGACCAACAAGAACATAAAGCCCTGATGCCTTATTAATCAAAATTCAAATTTATTGATAAGTGAGAGATGAATATAACTTGTGTATTGATTTTTTATTATGGTTCATCTCTTAAGTCAAAAGTTCACCGGCAAAAGTAGGATGTATATGTCATCTTTAAAGCATTGGATATTGCATTTATTCTTTATTATCTAAACCCGATTGTCAACACTCTTGTTCTGCACTTATAAATTTTCCTCCCTAGTGTGACAACCTTTCTATTGAACTATTTTCCGAACCCCATGTCTCAGTTCACACCATTGACTAGAGCAACCATTATGACTATAGGTTTTAACCCTACATAGATAATTCATTCCTACAAATAGATTATCAATAAAACATAAAAGGTTCATTGGTTGTGGAAAACTATTTTATTGGTTTCTAACAAGTTTGTCATGGCTATAGATCTATCCTTGACTACTATTTTGAAAGGGAAACAATGAAATGGATATTGAAATTTGGTATTTCAACTCGGTCTCACCAGACCTCTTATATGCAACAATTAATCTTTATTAACATATTAAAACTCTTATGGAAGAGGGATTCCAAATCAAATGATGAAGATGCATTCAATTGTGGCATTTCTTTTTCATACTGAATATTCAATTTTAAATTAAAATTTACCAACAGCAAGAGGACAAAGCTTTAAGTTGACATTGTTAATGGAAACAATCTGCAATTATTGTAAACGTAAGGTTGGGAATGTGGCATGGAAACTCCCAATGGCTAGACTAATGTTGACGATGCCTTCTATGGCATTTGTTTGATGTCAAAGTAGTTAACTATGAATAAACCATCCCTCTTAAACTTATGTCGATTGCAGATTTCGGGAATATCTCAGAATTTCGTGGTCAAAAGATTGGTCAATTATTTAACCCCTCTTCTAATTGTTAAATTCTAGGATTTTTCCAGAATCTGCGATCAACATAAAGATGCCCTACTATCTCTGTCCTTATTTTGGAAGCTCATTTATTTTTAACTAGGTGTTAAACAAGTGTAAATTGTTGAGTTTACGGACCTTGTTCTTCTTTTTTTTCTTATAGTGGTAGTAATGAATCGAGAATTGGAAGTTCACAAATTTGTGCTTCAGACATGCCTCCCATTGACTACTAATGATATATTTAACCATTTTATATTATTACAAAAATTAGCTTAAAAAATATTCTTTTAAAGTTATTAATTATTTTGTTGAAAAAATACACATTTATTTAATTTATATTTTAATTATAAAAAAATGTTTTATAATTTTGATTATGTTGAGAGCAATGTAGCATGGGGCACATGTTACAATAAAAAGTTAAGTAAAAAATTAAAAATTTATTGATTTAATTTAAATCAATAAAAATTTGAAATTTGAAATTAAAATTAAATTTATCATTATATTTTTTTAGGTTATTTGATATATTTTATTTATTAATATTTATAAATAGGTATTATCTAATTTTTTTTTTCTCAGTAAAAACTAATTCTATTAGGAGGACGTATAGTACAATAAGAAGTTACATCCAAGAGAAACAAGAACACAGGCAGCCGGAAAGGATAGGCTATCCACCTCGGCCCCTAGAAGAAAAGAGGAGAGAGAAGAGCTGGGCAGGAAGAAACAAGAAAAACAGAGGAGCAAGAACAAAGCAGAGGATTCTACCCAACATGGGAAGAATCAACTAATCGACATTTTTTCCCTTTCTTTTTATCAACTTTGACCCATTCAGGAGGGCACTGCTGAGCTGGCATGATTTGCAAACTGAGCTGGGCTGCCTGAGAAGCTTCCTTATATGAATCCGAGGAAGAGGATTTATGATTCATTTTCTGAGAGATTGGTTGAACAGACGAATCCTCAAGCTCAGCCGAGGGCATATCCTGTGCCATCTTTGCTTCCATACCTTCCTCAATCTCTTCCTCTTCATCTGAGCTGAAATCAAAATCATCCATGGGGGGGGGTCATGAGGCTTCCAGCTTTTGGATTTCTGCTTAGGATTGGCTTTCTTCTTTTGGGCAGGCATCGAGGGACACAAACTCTGAAGGTGCCCTGTGTGATGGCAGTTTCGGCAGCGAAATGTTGTGTTCTCGTAATCTAACGTTTGAGTCCAATGGAAGTCTCCAATTTTGCGATTGATCTGGTCAAGGAGACCTTTACTCATGTCTATTTCTGCACAAATTCTGGCGAAGGTGTATAGTCCTTTTTCCCCTCTAGAAATGTCTGTGTCTAGAAAGCGGCCTAGAGAGTTGCCGATCCCTTGGAATACAGCAAAGTGCCATAGATGCGCCGGGAGATTAGGAAGTCTGACCCAGATTGGGAGCTTGGTGATAATTGCTGTAGAGGGATCAAAATCTGGGAACCAGGGGGTGAGGAATAAACCTGCTGAACCCCAAAACCAAGGGCCTGCAGTTAAAGCTCTTTGGTAGTCCTCTTCGAGAACAAACACTACAATGAAGAAGCCCTTTGAGCATAACAGAACCTTGCAATTGTTGGTCCAATTAGAGTGAATCCATTGGTAGAGGTCTGTTGTGCGTGGCCATAACCCATTGAAACTGCAAATAATGGCGTGCTTTGCAAACTTTTGGGTTTGCTCATCCAACGTTGGATGCATTATTTCAATGGAGGGGGTTTCCTCCAGTTTGTCCACCAAAAAAGGTTTGGGAGCCTAAACTGGTGGAGCTGTTTTCTTAGGAATCTGAGCATGGACAGCATCTTTGTATGAAAACGCCTGAGCTGAGGATGACTATCCTACAGCTCCCCCTCTCAAACGAGGGGTGAAAATAATGGAGGCATTTCTCTTAACGCTGTAAAAAGAAAGAGAATAAAGATCCTCAAGTTGTTTGCCTTCGTGGAGAAGTTGTTGAGCTGCATAGGGAATCCCCAGCTTTAGTTCCAGAGCATGCTTGAGGTCCTGCACCAGATCTGATGAGCTCACCCAATGTAGCAAAGTTTTGCTAGAGATGAGCATGATTTGGATCTGAAACGAGGCAGAGAAGTCAGAGTTCCGCTTTCCTTTGCAGATCTGAGACGAGATGGGGCAGACGCTTTGAAGGGCTTTCTTTTCCTGAACTTGCCGCAGGGGCTTGTGAGGAGATAATGGGAGAATCCCACCGTCATTGAGTCTATCCTTGCTTACCGCTCCATAGAGCTTCCAAATGCTCCATCCCTGTAGAGCCAGGGAGCTGAAGGAGTTCTGAAGATTAAAAACAGAGTATCAGTTATTCTTAGATGACAAAGGAGGTTCTGATAGGGATGAGCGTCCTTCCTGAGCATGATATGTCTTCCCAGGAGCTGCCGCTTGAGGAGGAGCAGGAGTATATTCTGTGATTTTGTCCTTAACCGATTCGTCTGCAATCTGAAGGGGGCGACGGGTGCAAGATGCAGCAGCAGAGGGCCATGATTTGGCAACCCCAAAGTCCCGAGTGGAACATAAAAGTAAGAGGGGGGCTTTCAGAAGAGATTGGAAGACATGCAGTTCAACATTGAAGGAGGAAACCAGCATTTCAGGACTGAAGCACGCAGGACCATCATTGGCAGGTCCGAGCAGAGACCAGACGACGGCCAAAGGAAGGGAGGCGGCGGCAAGGCTATTAGGTTTCACCGTCGAAGCTCCATCTGATCGATCCAGGTATTATCCATTTAATTTACAGTATAAATATTAATTTAAACCAGACATGTAGAGCTAGATTATAACATCTCTTTTGTGTATCCACTCTGATTTGGTTCATTTAAAATCTCATTTTATCGGAAATTCGAGGGACAAAAATGCCCATAGAAATTAAAACAAAGAAAAATATACACGAGGATTAAGTGAAGCCTTCCAGTTTTGGGATAAAAATAAAAAATTGACGCTCCTAAGAAGATAATGCGTTGACTCTTTGAAGTTTGAATTTAGATTTTATGGGAACACGAATAATTAAAAAAACTCGTAGTTTAACGAGGCGGAAGAGTTGCTTGGAAAGTTATGGAAATTTTGGTCATATTTAGAGAAAGTCCGGCCAGAATTTTTGTAAATCCAAGTTATAGTTGTTAAACTTCAAAATTTTAGGTGTCCTAAACATTTTTGATGGCGTTGAATCCATTTCCACCATCAAAAACACGATTCAAACACTGCCTCTACAAGATTTTTTGAAATTGTTTTGCCCAAATTCTGATCACTTTTAGCCGTCCGGGCAATTCCTTTGCCTTGTTAGATGACTACTTAAAAAAAGTCTGTGTCTCATGGGAATGTTGAGTTTGAATATAATTGTAGTGTGATTGTTTAGACTTTCCGATATTGGAATTTAGTGCAATAAAAGTATTAAAAAATGTTGTTTAATTATTTTAATGAATGGATTAGGAAAATTTAACAGATTTTAAGGAGTAAGATTGTAAATTAAAATTGTAGTAAAGTAATACTATAAATTAAAATTACAATAAAAATAATAAAAAATATATTTATTATAATTTTTTCATTACATCCACAGAAATTTTACAATTCAATATAATATAAATGGTTTATTATAATGTTGTATTAAAAATAAATAAATAGTATCAATTATATGGAATTGCACAAATTTAACAAAATTGGAAATTTTAAATACAATTTATAATGTTTGTTTAGAAACTTTTTGGCGAAATCACATAATTGATCATTTGTCGCCACGTTTTGAACCAACTAGTGTGGTTCATCGTCAGGACAATTTGAAGATACAGATCCAGTATAGCGAGTTAAATTTATAATGATTTTGTAATATTTATGAAAAGAGTAAAAAAAGTTATTTTATCTATAGATTAAGGAAGTAGGAAGATATTATATTGATGTAGAGAAATATTATTTTTTCTCAAGTTGAATAAATGGGAAGATTTCAAAGTAAGACTATCATAAATTTATTTTAATTCAAAGTTTATCCAGAGGTTAGAGGAATCAGATTGGTCAAGATGCAAACCTTTTTTTTGTTGTAAAAATTAATGAATGGTTCACAACCTCTGGAGGCTTAATTTCTCTATGCATTTGATAGATCGGAAGTTAAAATAGATATATTTTGGTTTTTAACCATATTATTTGTATTTATATAATTTTCACATCAATATAGATATATTTTTAATTTTAATTTTATTATAACAATAATAATACATATAAAAAAAAAAAAAATATTCTAAGTTATACTAATTCTATTAATGAAATAAAGATATCATACACTAAGGCCGGAGCCTATACTTAAGCATGCCAGAGGAATGGCATCAACCAGTAAAGTTTGGATCTGAACTGCCCAGAAGGGAAACGAGTCCGTAACAGAAAAGAGTTCAGAGAATTAGCTTACTGCCCATGCAGGGGAAACCAGTGAAGCATCCAGTTTGGTATCATTGTATCTAATGAGACAAAAAATGAAAAAACCAACTAAAGAGCCAAAAAAATCATAGCTTTTTCACCAAAACCCCATTGAAAACAAAAAAGCTGAAAAACAGAGTCCCAAAAACCTAAGACACGTAGCACGCTGAGTGGTAGACTATGTGGCGGACATGTGGCACGTTGAGTGGCAGAAAGGCGGCAGACAATGAGGCGGACATGCGGCATCGAGGTGGCAGGCTAGGGACGCGGCGGCGACATAGGGTGTTCCCCCACGATGAAGCACTTGTACTCTTTCGTGTCGCCACTTGCCAGTCGCGATGTCTCCGTGTTGCCAACCTGCAATGCCCGGTGTTCTTCCTCAACGAGACAGCAATATTCGTCCATTACCTAGTTTGTTTGCAGAGACTCGTTCACCTCCTTCCTTGCACGTCTGGTCTGCTGCACCTGGCTTCGCTCCCCTGCTCCTTGAATGCTCGTCTTGATCCAGTTCCTGTTTGTCTTTAGTGTGGCTGCACCCTGCTGTGGTGCGCCCACCACTAGCAATGTTCAGAATCCTAATTTCTCTTGTGCTACCACCCCCCATCGTTCCTTGCTCCTCAATTGCATTGGTGCGTCCACCAGCCTCGGTGACTTGTTCCTCAGTGCTCTGCTCTTCCTTGTGAAAGCGTATGGTGATGGTGGCCGTAATGAGGGGCTTGTTCAGGGCGGAGCGGAAGGTGAATTGGGCATTCTAGGAATGTAGTTGAGGAGTGGGTGGAGTGCCTCTGGGAGACGGGGCAGAAATGGAGGGGAAGCTGCTAGGAGGCGAGGCGGAGGCCACCGAGTGGAGGCGACCTTTTCCACTGCGCATATTTGGGTAACGACCTAGGATTTTCTCAACCAGAGAAGAAGTGGAATATGAGGCAGGAGAGCGTTGGGGGCGACTCATGCTCCCTTAGCTCCCCCCCCTGTGGCTACGCATACGGTGTCGCACCATGCTGTCTGCAGGTGTATGCAAATTTCATCCAGAATTGGGCACGATGGGGTGCAACATCACAGTGGAGCTAGTGGATTACTCAACAGAGGAATGAGCAGCCAGGGCCAAAGGGAAGATAAAATGACAATCTAGGCTATGGGTGAAGCGGATGCCCGAGCCGAAATCAATGTAGCAAAGGAGGTTGCAACGTCTCCTTGTGGTTGTGCGGGAGCTGGGTGCAGTCGCGGCTTGAGGGCAGAGGCATTGCAGTGGCAAAGGTTGCAGAGGTTGATAGGCAGAAACAGAGGTGAAATTCTCCTGAGAATTCATGTTTGCTTTGAGCCGAGGTTGATGGTGGTTAACAGATTGGAGGCATTGTTCACATAAGGTGCATTTATGGCGATTGTAAATGCCATATGTGGACCACTATGCCAACTTGCGGGAGGCCATGTGGTCTTGCCACACGCCAGCCCAGTCGGCGGCCACCTTACTGTCCTTAATTGTCACCCGCATCCGGGAATAATACATATAATGTTAATTTATATGGTAAAATGGATTTAAATTATTAATTATGCATTTTGAAATATTATAGTTTTTTTTGTTGCTCAAGTGATTTAAACTAGTGACAAAACTTTATGTACCTAAAATATCATAGCTACTAATATAAAACATTATTATTTATCTTCTTTTTAGACAAACCTAGTAGTTAGCATAATGAGATGTTATCTCCTCCACCTAATTTTTCACAGAGACATATTTTTGACCATCTATATTTTACCATATATATAAAAATATAATAATTATTATTTACATTTATTTTAATATAATATAAATATTATAATATCTTAATCCTTAATAAATTTAAATTAAAATAAATAAAAATTAATTATTAATTATTTTAATATAAAATATAACTTATTTATGTAATAAAATTCAAAACTACCAAACCCACCCTAAGTAGAAAACACTTACATTTGAGTGATACATGATTACAAAAAAGGTTCAATATATTGTCTAAAAGCGCTCAAATTTCTTAACCAAAAGAATAATATAACAATTACTTAAAATAAATTTTTAAAAACAACACAAATTTTTATTATTTTCTCCGTGGTTAGTGTTTTTTTACTTAGGATCTATGTTTATTTATGTACTAAATTTGTTTAGATATTGGAAAAATTATTAGCATGTAATTTTATTTTTATTTTATTTTTTATTTTTTTATTTTTTATTTTTTTAAATTAATTATGAAAGTAGAAGAGTTTGAATTTTATTTTGAGTCTAGGAATGGATTCAACATTATTAAAAATTTTGGGTACTCAAAATCTCAAAACTTATAGTTGTAACTTGGATTTCCCAAAAAATTTATCGAATTTTATCAAAATCTTGCCAAAATTTTCATTGTTTTCTGGCCAAATTTGAAGCCTCATTAAACTGCATGAAATTAAAAGGCATTGTCTACAGAAGCGGTAAATTTTCCTGGATGTTAGAAAATCGTTGGAATTTCGCTGCTTTTTCCTAAAAAAATATGATAGTAGAAGTGCTCAAAACCTATTTTTGATGGTGGAAATGGATGCAACACTATCAAAAACCCATGGGTCACCCAAAATCTTGAAACTTGACAACTGTAACCCATATTTCTCAACATTTATGTTGATTTTATCAAAACCTGCCAGAATTTCCATTGTTTTCCGGGCAAATTTGAAGCCTTGCTGGACTACATGAAATTAAAATGCTTTGTCTACTAAGGCGACAAATTTTCATGGACGTTCGAAAATCGTTGGAATCCAACCATTTTTTTCTCAAAAAAATATCACAGTGGAAGTGCTTGAATCATGTTTTTGATGGTGGAAATAGATTCAATGCCATCAAAAACATTTAAGGCACCCACAATGTTGAAACTTGATAACCATAACTCAAATTTCCCAAATTTTATCAAAATGTCGCGAGAATTTCCATTATTTTCCCAGCAAAATTTGAAACATCATTAAACAACGCAAAATTAAAAAACCTTATATACTAAGGCGACAAATTTCGAAGCAGGTCAAAAAAATCACTCTAAGTTTTATAGAGAATCTGAGTTCTAAATAAACACAAAACCTTCACTAAAACTCAACTATGAAATTTAGATTTGAAAAATACTTAAATTGCGTTCCTCAACTTGATAATTTCAATGAAACTCTTTTTCCAATATGGCTGACTGTTGCATATTTAGTGATGCCTTGAATCTCACGAATTGTGACAATTACTTAATGGTACGCGGTAGTGTATCACATGTACTTATTCCCACCCTTAACCAAGCACGTCTCTCAACAAATATAATTGTAGAGTATGTAAGTGATTTTTAGAGTCAAGTATAATGATTAAAAATACTACCAAATGTGCATTCTCTATAATAAATCATAGATCATAAAGAAGCAACCAAACATCCATTTTGTGTAATAAATCATTTTGATCCAACCAACCTATATTCATTATCCTCCCAAACACCACTATAGTGAAACGTATATTATAATATTCTCATGGATTAGGAATTGAAAAACTACTTGAATGTATTGGGAAGATTGAGAAAATTTGTGTTGGATAATAAAAAAAATTAAGTTACAAGGTGTTTTTATTGGGAAGAAATCTCTTATAGGTTATTTTGTATTATTTTTCATCGTCAGATTTATTGTTAGACGATTAAATAATTATCTTTTTGTCGGATTGACTTTTTGAAAAAATTGCAGAGATTCGTGGATGAGCTTTCGCACATGCCCAAACTAAAATGATATCTTTCACAAGAGGGGAAGTTGAAGGTGGCAAAGCTTCAAATTGGTATGTTTCAGAAAAAAAGGGAGATCGACCCAACTTCGAAAAAGGCTTGTTACCGCTACAACAACATTCAACATCTTGTAAATCTATAATACCCTGATCACATCCCGGGCTTACCAAAATTAATCTCCTAGTGGGGCTCATCGACTCCTGTGTGATTCAGAATCTTGAGGTATAAAGTCCTTGTTCCATGAACAGTGCGTTTGTAAACACTCTCTTTCTTTATGGATTCGAACCTGGACTCTCGGAGCATCATACCCTCCACTCATGTATATTTGATTTATTATCTACTACAAGTGTTTCTATTATTAAGGGTTTTCTCGAGCTCCCCCCTTGGATTTTTTGAGGGTTTTTTTTTTAATTTTTTCTCTAAAATAAAATCCTCCTAAGGTTCATCGATATTGAAAATTTTGAAAGTTCCTGGCTGAAATTCCTTGAAGGATTTATAGGTAAGAGAACTGGAGCAGAGGACATTACACATAATTTCCTAACCAACATTTTCCTAACCAAGTTTCAATCATAAAATAAAAAATAAATAAAAAAAAAAAAAATGTATTATCCTCTCTAGTTCTATTTACATACTTAATAGTTTGAGCATGTTTGTTATTTGTTACATGCGAGGTTGTGTAATTTTGGGGCTTTTTTGGGCTTATTCTTATCGTTTGGTTGATTATGATTTTGGATGAATTACATAACTTTATGTATCAGTTGTGCGAGGGGATGCATTGCAGAGCTTTATGTACCAGTTGTGCCAGGGGTTGCGTACTACCAAATTCGTAGTGCAATGCATAGGTGCTCACATTTTCTTTTCTTTGTTGAAATTATTTTGTGTACTGTCGGTGCTCTTCCTTTTTTAACTTATTTTGTGTGTGTAGGGACTTGAGACATCACAATTTCCTGGTGGATAAGCATTAGAGAAATTTTTAAGTATAAAATGGGCCTCCTAAGGAATATTATAAAATAATAGTGGAAACAATAAAATAATATTAGATTACATCATTAAATTCTAGAACGAATAAAAAAACAAAAAAACAAAAAACAAAACAAAACAAAACACAAAACAAAAAAACTACTTTTTCAACTAATATTTTCAACTTAAACAAACAAACAAAAACAAAACACAAAAAAAAAAAAACAAAAAACGAAAAAACAAAACACAAAAAAAAAAACTATTTTTTCAACTCGTATTTTCAACTTAACTTCCTATGGTTTAACTCAAATTTTGAGTAGAAGCACTCATTGATGTGAAATTTAATTCCTTCACATCCAACAATTGAGTAAAACCATAGGAAGACAAGTTGAAAAAGTACATTTTTTATTTTTTTACTTTTTTTACTCCAAAAATGGTGAATCATCGCCTATGGTTGACATCATCATCTTGAATCCTATTGGTTCTTATAAAGTTGATTTTGGTTGTACATTTTTGTTTTGAGGCCCATTTTAGACCTTAAAATTTCTCTAAAGCAAGGGGTTGTAAACATAACATAATTTGGTCTCGGGAAGACATTTACAATACATATTAAGAAATATACACGAAGTGAGATTTTCTCGTTTCACATTTTGAGAATAGTGCACATTTTCTTTTGGATTTTGCAAAAAATTTGGTCATTCTTGATTTTGGAGATGGTTTGAAAGCTATAACATTTGAATTTGAGGTATAAGGAAACAGGTTTATGGTTTTTGGAAAGATACCATATGCGTATTTTTTGAAAAGTGTAACTAGGTTCGGTCTTCACAATGACAAGTAATTATGATTTTATGTAATGAGATGTACAGAAGAAAAATAAAATTATTGTATTGACTTGCTTCATGGGTTTCATGAGCAAGAGATTTTATTTTTGAGTCAAGAATCCCATTGAGAGTCTTTAGGAATTATTTGCCATCTTGTCATAAAATGTTAAAGTCATTGCCATGTAATGAAGTCATGTTACACTTTGTAAAATGTCAAACTTGTCTATGTAAAGTATCCTCCAAGACCTTATCACTTATCCTATTCAATTCAACCTACAACGATGAAAGAACTTAATAGAAGAAGTCGGCCTAACTACTTGTGATCATGTCAGCCTAAAGGACATGTAATGAAGTATATATATAGCCACACTTGGTTTCTCTTAGAGGTAAGAAACTCAAAAAGAATTCGGTCAAGCAGAAGTGCGAAGAAGAGGTCAAGTAGAAGTGTGAAGAAGAGGCTCCAAGAACAAGTAAAAAGAAGGGATAATAAAGGAAGGATTCTTCTGGGCATAACGAAGGAGAGTGTATTGTCGTTCAGCGAAGGAGAGATTCTTCTGGTTTAGCGAAGGAGAGTTTCTTCTATGGTCAGCAAAGGATAATTTTCTTTTGGAGATAGCGAAGGAAGGGTTCTTCTAGGGTACTTGTTCTAGGTGACTGAGCTAGAGACTAGAGACTGAGATTCTCTAGGGGAAGCCAAGAAGAAGTAGTGTGAAGGATAAATACCTAATTTCTCTAGAGGAAGCCGAGGAGAGCGGTTCAAGATCAAGAAGAAAGTCGAGGAAGGGAAGAGACAGAGCATCAAGGTTAGTGACAAGGTTCTTGGGAGGATACTAGAGTCAAGGGTCTTTTTCATGGTCTTCGTATTCGTCAATTGAAGATCTATAAGAAGTATTTTGATTGGGTTTTCATCTCAAGAGGTGAGATGTTTTGACCCTGGCTGAAAAGCTTACATACTATGTCACTTGTCTTCTATTATGCATATTGATCATGTTCTTGATGAAAATAACATAATAATAATATAACAAAGAGAAGACTATAAGCTAAGAAGTAAAAGTATATCACAAGCAATTATCAAGCAGAGAAATAGTTTAACTATTCATGCCCAAGATTTCTCAACATGGTATTAGAGCTAAGGTGCTCAAGTCAAGAAGGGGCATTCAAGAAAGTAGACACACGATAATTGAGCTTCAAAGAAGGATCAAAATAGGTCAAAGAACACCAAGCAAGAAATCAATATCTTCATCACACAAAAACCCTAGATCGAAGAAATATACTCTAACAAAATTCTTGAAAATGTCTTCAAGAAGGAAGCAGAAAGAAAGATCGAAACCCGAGAAGCATTTCTAAGATCATCACTCATACATCATCAAAGGAGTGGAAGCTCTTCAAAACTAAGGTGGGCTAGATCGAAAGAAAATCTTCTCTTTATTGAAGCAAGGATCTCATTTGGAAGAGTATTATCCTAAAGAATGCAGTCTTCCCTCATTAAAGTAAGAACCTTCTTAAAAGGATCATCTAAAGTGACAAGTTTGTCATCATTATCAAGTTGAAGATTCTATATTCACAAGTAAGTAAATTTTTCTTATAATCTAATATAGTTAAAACGACTTCATGTTTCAAGGAGAACCATAAGCTGAGTGGGATATCAAACTTCCTTACATGGAAAAGAAGGATAGACATAGGCCTTGAAGTAAATGAAGTCATTGATCAAGTCCATGGAAGGTCTCCAAGCCATCCGAAGAACCAACATTATCTGAATACATGGAAAGGGATCTAAAGGCTCAAAATATTCTTAAGGAATCTGTCAAAAATCCTCTCATTTCCTATGTAGCTGAGCTGGAGACATCTAAAGAGATATATGATGAGTTGGTAGAAATTTTCTCTAAAAGCATAACAGAAAAGACCATATCACGTAGATATGATCTATATAAATTGAAGGTGTCAAAGGATGAAGGGATATATCCATGCCTTTCAAAATCATCTCAAATAAATGGTCAATTGTGAGATATAGGAGAGATGGTGTCTGATAAAGAAATGATCTTTTTTATTCTAAATGCATTGACTGATGAAAAAGGTAACCTCACATCCACTAAAGAAGAGGAAGCTATCCCTTCATCAAATTATGATCTCTATGAAAGGTAGAAGAAGAAAGGTTGAAGAAATAAAGTGACAAAAGATCAGATAAAAGGGATCAATTAGTGACAAAAAGAAAAGGGAAATTTGGAAAGATTGGTCCTCAAAAGAAAATGAAGAACATGGCTAAGGTAAGATGTTATGGATGTTAGGAACTTGGGCACTATAAAAGATATTTTCCTAAACATAATAAGGACAAAAGGGATAGGGAAGAAGCCCATATTACCGAGGAAGTGAAAGAACTTGAGACAAAGAAGCTTAAGAAGGAAGAAGTAAAATATCTCTACTATGACTGAGATGATCTTCTTCACTAGAAGGTACTTTCCACTTGTAATTTATAGATAGGAAGCAATGTAAATAAGATATGATGGATCATATTATAACATCATGATGGAAGCATTAGAAGTAAGATCTCTTGACATGAGAAGCATAAAGAATGTTTGGAATAAATTATATTGATTACAAAGAACAAGGGCTCTTGGAAACCTTATTGAAATCTCAAGTGATAGGTATAGAAAGAAGTAGAGGTCATCATCGACTAGGATCATCATACAATAGTCAATAAGGAAACATATGTTGGGTGAGGATATGAAAGATCCTCAAGTTTCTCTGATGGAATCCTTATCAGAGGATTCACCAATCTAGAAAGGAATCAATTGTTTCATCAAGAATTCCAACTCGTAGGGATTCAAGGGATGATGGTATGATGACATAACAATGAATCAAGTCTCAAAGATAAATCTCTTTCATTTAAAGGAAGTTGTTACAAGAAGTCTGGATGACCCAAAAGAAAGATGAGGTATGTATGCTTACATAGGTGATTATGAAAGTCATGTCATATGGTTGCAGATTATATGGATCATTATTTCCATCTTGGGAAACATGATCAAAGGAAATAAGTGTCTCCTCCTCTGAAAGATTGCAGAAAAGCATAAGTCGCACTAGATGAAATCAAAATAATATGTTCTCATATGAATCATGAGGAAGCTTACTACAATTAAGAAACTTTGATTGAAAGCTCTTGGGAATGAAGTGTGTGAAAATAAAAAAAGAGATCATAAAATATGCAACAAAGGTAGAAGGCATTCAACATCTGAAGTCCAAGAAGATTTGATTAGAATATCTCATGAAAAGTATGAAGACTCTGATGGAAGTCAGAAAAATATAGAGACCCTTGAAAATGGATATTTGTGGGAGATGTGTCAACATGTATGTAGGATGATGATACCTACAGGAAGATGTCATGATGAAAGACCATCACAAAGGTAATGTTTGATTTAAGTGTTCACTTATTATTTTTAAACTAATATCTAGATGGGCTTATGTAGGACTGCCAAAGGGAAGATCTGTGGATGACTTCCAGGAAGACCTTATATAAGGATGTAAAAGCCTTTTGTAAAAATGGCATGAAAAAAGAAGCATGACATAAAGAAAAGGAAGATGGAAACCGGATGAATCACTTTTGGGTAAAAGGAATGAGGACATGACTGACTCATGAATGAAAGTGATGGATGCTCTATTCCCTATGAAGAAGTCCAAAACTATGAAGACTCCATGATTAAGAATAAATTTGTGACATCAAGGAAGGAGCTATTTAAGCATTTGGTTGTTCCATGATCTCCACATGAGGAGTGTTTGTAGGTCCCTAGTTAAGAGTGAGCTTGAAAATAATTTTCTTACTTGGAAGAAACTTGAAAATTCCTAAGCCAAGAGGGAGCTTAGGTACATTCCTTTTGTAGGAATGAGTACATTCCTTTATTGGAATATTTCCTCCCTATCTGAGAGGGAGAGATAGACACATCATTCTGGTCTTCATCTGGGAAGACAAAAGGGAGGTTTGGGTAATTATTTGGCATCCGATACTCTTTGAGGATGAGATAGGGCATCCAATAGAAGAGTAGTCTTGGAGAACTGATATTCTTTAAGGCCTGGGGAGTCCAATAAGAATATTCCTCATGGAACACACCCTGAATACCTGGGTAGGGGATGTTCCGAGAGAGACAATGATGAGAATGTCTATAAATCATTGGTCTCACCAGCATTGAGCTCAGATATTATGGAGAGATGGAGCTATTAGTCAAGGCCTTGCTATGTAAAGTGTCGATTGATATGATGCTATATAAATGAGTTACCAATCTGGATTCTTCTTATGAGAAATTCTTCAGATTGAGAATGACCAAGTACCATTACGAACATCTCCCTAGTTAAGAGGGAGTGTTGAAAAGTGTAACTAGGTTCGGTCTTCATAATGACATGTAATTATGATTTTATGCAATGAGATGTAAAGAAGAAAAAAAAAAATTATTGTATTGACTTGCTTCATGGGTTTAATGTGCAAGAGATTTTGTTTTCAAGTCAAGACTCCCATTGAGAGTCTTTATGAATTATTTTTCATCTAGTTATAAAATGATAGAGTCATTGTCATGTAATGAAGTCATGTTACACTTTTTAAAAGGTCAAACTTGTCTATGTAAAGTATCCTCCAAGACGTTGTCACTTATCCTCTTCAAGTTGACCTACAATGATGGAAGAACTTGCTAGAAGAAGTTAGCCTAACTACTTGTGATCATGTCAGCATAAAGGACATGTAAAGAAGTGTATATATAGACACATTCGACCTCACTTAGGGGTAAGAAACTCAACAAACACTTGGTCAAGCAGAAGTGCGAAGAATAGGTCAAGTAGAAGTGCAAAGAAGAGGCTCCAAGAAGAAGTGCGAAGAAGGGATAACAAAGGAAGGATGCCTCTGGGCATAACGAAGGAGAGTTTCTTCTAGCTCAGTGAAGGAGAGATTATTCTAGGTTAGCAAAGGAGAGTTTATTCAAGGGGTCAGTGAAGGAGAGTTTTCTTTTGGAGATAGCGAAGGAAGGGTTCTTCTAGGGTACTTGTTCTGGGTGACCAAGCTAGAGACTAGAGACCGAAATTCTCTAGTGAAAGCCGAGAAGAAGAAGTGTGACGGATAGAGGCTGAATTTATCTATAGGAAGCCACAGAGAACAATTTGAGATCAATAAGAAAGTCGAGGAAGGGAAGAGGCAAAGAATCAAGGTTAGTGACAAGGTTCTTGGGAGGATACTAGAGTCAAGGGTCTTTTTCATGGTCTTGGTATTCGTCAATTAAATATATATAAGAAGAATTTTGATCGGGTTTTCCTCTCAAGAGGTGAGAGGTTTTAGCCCTGACTGACAAGCCTACATACTGTGTCACTTGTATTCTATTGTGCATATTGATAATTGTCTTGATGAAAATAACATAATAATAATATAACGAAAATAAGACTATACGATAAGAAGTAAAAGTATATCACAAGCAATTATCAAGCAGAAAAATATTTGAACTATTCATGCCCTAGATTTCTCAACATTATTTTCATTGTATTTGTAACCCTTTCCCTCTCGCCTAGTCACAACGTGAGGTCTAACCCTTTGTCTTAGCCTTTCAGCATAAAATTTAATGTAATAAGTTTGGATTCAATTTTGGGAGTTGATGCAATGTTGTGTGGGTTATTTACACCTTTATATCCAATTCAAATTTCATTGATCAAATTTACCTTCATGTATTTGAACTTTAATTTTATCTTATGCTATTTCATTTATTCTAGAATAAGCGTCAGAGATTATGGTCTGCTAGAATCTCTAGCAAATTGGACAGATTGGTTTCTTGATAAATGGACGAAGAGCCCTTCGGTGGGTTCATGACGATCATAGTGCCTATGAGAACCAGAACTAGAATAGTATTTGTCTATCACCTCTCCTATTTGGAGTTTCGAGTAACCTGTCATCTTTGATTGTGTCATCTCTATCCAACTTGTACCCACCAGGAGACCCACTGCCATATGCCCCATTAGTTCTTTCCTCTTGTTCATGACTGATCCGAAGTGGTCCATGTCGATGTAATTATGACAAACTTTGAAGGATTATTTCATTGGCTTCTTCTTGTTTCTCTTGTGCCTACATGATTTTGACATTGTCTGCTTTATAACTCCTTATTTTTTCCTTGAAGTTGCTCACTGTGTCTGCTAAGTTAAAATAATTCCCAAGACCACGTTGCTCATTTGATCCATAAGAAGAATCTTTTGAACTGTAGTCTACCATCTTTCTAATCATCTTGATCTCTTTCCTCCAAGGAATCTTATGTCAACTAAACCAAATCATAAACAAACCAATGTACCTTAGCATCATTCGGGGAGGGTACCTCATTTGCAAGATCATTCAATCGGCATAATACATGTATAAACATAATCGTAAAAGCATGTAAATATGTAGCATATAGATAAAACAACATATAAACACCATTACAACCATAGTCCAGTGATCAATGCATGACCATATCAATCACATAACATGACGTCATGCATTAAAACAACAACCATACCAGTGTACACTTGACAACATGTAAATACTAACTTGCATAAATAATCATACACTCATGACAACACATTCCATGACAACACCATCAACCTTCACATGACGACATCACTACAACCATGATCAACACCAAGCATATGCAACAAGCACATAGACCACACATATGAGTAATACATATGCAACTGACATGAATACATGACCAACGCACTGCCCATCCAGTCCAAGGGGTCACCCATGCTCCGATACCACTCTGTAACACCTTCCTCCCACATCTACCCAAGTAATCGGCCAACTGGGGTAAAAATGTGACGAAGAGTTACTATGATATGATTCAATTCCCCATTTGTTATTTAAGGAAGTGGAACCAACAGAACACATTACACGAACCTTCCAGACATACTGCAAAACACCCATGAGTCATCCAAACCTTCCAAGTGACTAGCCCCTAAGACAAACTGACCTTTTACTGCATTAAACCCTCATTCACTCCCATAACATGATCATGAGTACGACTGGAACCCTATAGTCTCTCCCACAACATGGGCATGCATGCAACTGGGGACTTTCCCAGGTAGTTTTGTGCATGTGACTCTGAATTTTGTGCTACTTTTTCAAGGCCAGGACTCAGGTCACTACCTAGAACTCTATGAAACTTCTAGAATTGAAGGATAACATAAGAACAATGATACAAATTCAATTACTTTCACAAGGACTTGACTGGACCCCTACTAGCCATGACAAGCATTTCGTCAAACATGTCACAAATAGGTATTCTACAAGTTGAAACAACATATATAAGTGTAGGGGTTTCATGCTTATCTGAGCATCACTAAGAAGCATTAATGCCTCATCACAATAACTACATTACCATCTATTAAGCCATATATTCATTTTACATTCAGTGATTAACCAAAACATGATGAGACTCATACATTTTCATTGCCATAAAACTCATTTATAACCAACATATAATCCACAGAAATATCAAGGATATAATAGCCATATAAACAAGTATATTTACCCATAAAATACCAAGGAGAAAGATATACCTTATTCATGATTGCATAAGCCAACCTGATATGGGACTTCCACGAACCACCCTCGTACCATATTCCAAGCATGAATATGGGATCTCATAAAACAAATAAATCATAACCATCCAACTCTTCCAGAGACCAAACCACATCAACCCTCAACCAGTGATTCCACCTCATGGTTGGACATCACTAACCATCACCAAATTGGTCTCTACCCGAGTTGTCTAGGGCTCAAGAGTGTTTGTTCCAACCAAGGCTTCCAGGACTAGTAACTCAACCCACAGATGTCGTCAAGCTTCCAGATCATTTGTCCAACCAGGGCTTCTAGGAATAGTAACTCAACCCACCAAGGGCTTCCTGAGTGTTTTTCCAACCAAGGCTTCCTGGACTAGTAACTCAACCCACATATGTCGTTAAGCTTCCAGATCATTTGTCCGACCAGGGCTTCTAGGAATAGTAACTCAACCGACCAAGGGCTTCCTGAGTGTTTTTCCAACCAAGGCTTCCTGGAGTAGTAACTCAATCCAAGTTGTTACAGGGCTTCCAAAGCGTTTTTCCAACCAAGGCTTCCAGGAACTAGTAACTCAACCCACAACGAAAGGCATAAGAAAACTAACTAGAAAACAAAAGTAAAAACCATATCACCATGGCTATCCAAGAAATGGAAAGGCTAGGAAACCCATTGTCAATCCAGGCAAATCATCCATGCCAATGACAGATCATAACCAAGAAACCACATGCATATGCAATGCATGCCAAAAATAGTGAGGAAAACATGCATGCAACTTGGTATCTGCAAGAAAAAATTGTTGTGGTTTTTGATCCTAATGTCCTCTTGTGCTTTCCTTCTCTTCCTTTGCTTTCTTTCTCCAAAACTCCAAGTATGCCACACTCCTCCAAGAGTGCTCCAAGAAAACTCTAAGTGTCCAAGAGTATGAGGGAGAGAGAGAGCCCCAAAACTGAGCTGAAAAAAAAGAATAAAAATAAATATAAATATATAATAATATATAATATAAATAATTAAATAAATAAATAAAAAAAAAAAATAATAAAATAAAAAAAAAAATAAAAATAAATAAATAAATCCAAGAACTAATCTTTAAAAGCCTTTTTATTAATGAGGCTTATATTTTCTTCATTTTCCATTATTTTCCTTCATTTTCCTCCTCACATGCAACATGTTACCTTTCACCTCCCTTTTATCCTAATTTCCATTATTTTCATAAATAAAATGCCAATAAATGCCTCATGCCTTTTCAAAGCCTTTGCCATTTCCTTAGCCATTAATTAATCAGAAGTGATCCCATCACTATGTTTTTGCCCAATATTTAGCTTGGAATACGTGCCCCATGACCAAGGTCTTATTTTACCTTTATTAATTTTTACATGGATTTTTTACTAGGGATGTTACATTATCAATGTTACTTTCTTATATTTGATGATTGGATGAAATTATTTGTAAACCCCCATCCAATTTTAATGTATATTTTATTGATACTTAATTTGGGTTTGTGAGTACTAATGTGGTTGTTGATTAGCGTAGATGATGGTCTCCTTATCCTTAATATGCTCCCAAGGAGTTTCTTATTATATGTAGGGTATTTCATAACTCCATCATCGAACATTTCAAATTCATATCATATTAGCTTACCTCCATACATAAATACTTGCAATGGCATATCTACTTGTATCTATCTCCATTTTGAAAGGCTTCTACAAATTAGGAAATGCAATAACTAGTGCTTGACTAATATTCCAATTTAGCTCTTCAAAATTATATTGGTTATTTCCCTACTATAAACTGTTTTCTGGCTTCTATGGCATGAAGTGATGTATCCATAGCTAGAAATCATGCTATAAACTCACATTGGTACTTTTCTACCCCAACAAGGCTCTTACCCCTGGTGAATTAACAAGACATGACAACTAGAGGATGGCCTACATATTCACATGTTCTATCTTAAGTTCCCCTCCACTAATCACATGCCCCAAATACACAAATGAATATCGAGAAAATTCATGTTTCATAAGGTTTTCCAACAATTGATGAATTTTTAGGGTATCTAACATATGCATGAGATGTGAGATATGCTCCTCCTAGGTAGAGATCTAAACCAATATATCATTACACTATTACCAATGAATCTAAAAAGGGATACCATATATCATTCATGAAATACATAAATGTAGTAAATTCATTACACAAACCAAAATTCATTACCATCCATCCACATAAACCTCTCCTTGTCTTGTAGGTAGTCTTCCAAGTATCCTCTTCTTTCACTCATACCTAGTGGTGTTCTAATTGTAGATCCAACTTGGTGAAGTACTTTACATACTAGCATGTACAAAAGAGATCTTGGATTTACCTATGTGCATTGATGATGAAGAATCTCCCATCTTTGACCTAGAAGTGCTAGTTTATTGTCCTCATGAAGATTGCATCCCTCGTGTACATGTAGGGGATTCCAAACACTACACCACACACATCAAGTGGTTACTACATCCTCCTCCATATAGTCACTAATAGCAAATTTTTTCTTACAATGCTCACTAATCATGAGATCTACATCCTTATTTACTCATCCCAATGGATATGGATGATGATGGTCATGAGCTTCCAATCTAAGATTGCTAATAAAATGTCCTACTAGTAGGTTGGCATGTGAACCATAATTAAATAGATCATCCACCTTTTTATTCTTAACTTGACGTTATTATGAGAGATTTAAGACATCTCCTCATCTTCCTTAGGATGGAGGATACTCAATTTCACCTCCTTTCCACATTGTAATGAAAAAAATATTTCCATATATGTCTAATATACTCGCTCCCTGGTTTCTTAAATCCATGGCTAGCATACTCTTCTTCTTGGAATCCACACTTATGTTTAATGTGACCATCAATATTACAACGATTATAGTGGTTTTTTAGTTCCTTGCATTATTACGTTGTGGTTGTTTTCTTCCTTTCCTTTCCTTCCCATTTCTCATTTCTCTTATTGGAAGCATATTAGTGGTATTTATAATTGAAACCATTTGGTTTCCCTTTCTTCATCCATGTTCTCCATATCATGTGCCTACCAAGTTCTTAGGAGATATACCCAACATAATGGCTTGTTTTTTGGACTTGGTGGCGTACTTTTACACACTTTTCCCTTGCTTCTAATAAAAGTAATGCCAATGGATCCACCAGTCTTATTCATATCTTATAGAGTAGAACTTAGACTTAATGATGGTTTTAAAACTCTCCCGCTTAGCTACCAAGGGATCACCATCTAGCATAAGCATATTCATGTGAATTTCCCACCAATTTTGGGCATGGCCCTCTAACTTCAATGAGAAAAACGAAATGTTTTACTCTTCTCCTATGTTACGAACATTGAAATAAACTTCTAAATTTTGCAACCATTTATCAAGTTTAACATCAATAATATCACCTTACTGATATTTTATGTCTAAATTCATTTCCAATTGACATTTTGTCTAAAATCATTTCCAACATGAATTAAGATTTTCTCAATTTATATTTTGGTCCTTCATTATATCCATATTTTCTATCTAGCTAACTTTCTAATTTACAGCTACCAAACTCACCAAAATTTTGAAACTTCTTCTCTAGAGCTACCATGAGGATGTCCATGATCCAAGAGATGTTAACAATTTATGCTTCTAGCTTTGAACATCTCATTGATCTCATTGATTGTAACAATACTGATCTACCATGGGTAGGATTTTAAAACTTATTTCTTATGGAAATTTCTATATCCTACAACTTCCCACAAAAACCCCTAAGAAAGCTATGCTAATACCAATATGATCTATAAAATGCCATGGATATTCCACTACAACAATTTGTTATAATAGATCTTATAATTATACAATATCTTATTATGTATTATTTTACATTAGATTTAATTTTTATATTACTAATTGAAACATAGTTTCCAATCAAATGACAATTTTATCGATTACCCATTTTTTTGATGTAGCAAAAAGAACATCTGATTTCAAAAGTGTTGATTCAGAATACACCTTTTTCTTGGAGCATATTTTTGACACTTTAAATTTCCTTATGTATCAAGTATGAACATTTTTTTTTAAATGTTGATTTTGAAAAGTGTTGATGCAACATCAACCCCTTTGTTTAGAGGGCTTATTTTTTACACTTTAAATTTTCTAATAACTTCTTCCTCCCTGATATATTTATTTTTAATTGTTTTTCAAGTTTGTGTTTTTTTGTTTTTTTTTTCAATTTTTTTTGTAATGAAATCTTCATTTTTTCACATATTTTAGCAAAAAAAAAAAGAGTCAATATTTTAAAGTTACGATTTTCTATATATTTATGTATCATTAATCAATATTTCAATGCGCATCAAATAGTTGTTACTAAAAAACAATAATTTTAATCATTTGACAAAAAAATACATATTTTCAATATAGATATAATAAAAGAAATACACATTTTGAGATTTTTTTGCTAAAAATGACATGTCAAATAAACAATTCTTATGGGAAAATTTTAACAAAAAAACTTTAAAAATAACATTTTCTATGAATTTTATGTCAAAAATAATAATAATCACAATTTTTTAACGAAAAATAATGATTCACATAAAAATTAAAGTGAAAATCAAATAATACAAATATTGAACATATAATGACAACAATTAAATACTTATTCTTCTTATAAAATCTCAAAATGAAAACATTACAAGTATAACTAATGAATAGTTCTCAAAATTGAGCTTGATTTGCAAACATAAATTAAATTCAATCAATAATATCATATAATCCATGTTCATCATTTTCTAGAGCTTCATTATTGTCTTCTTCCATAATATTTTGTGCTTCAGTTTGGTAATTTTCCTCTTCTAATAGATCTTTGATGTCTGCAAATCTCCGAAAGTATCCTTTTCCAATCATTCCATCTAATGGTGATTAAGGTTCCTTTGCATTTTTTTCCACATGTCATTCATTAAAGTCTCATTTCCTCAAACCAAATTCTTGCATTGCATCTAGAAGAAATTGAAGAGCATTAATTCTTTGTTGAATAAAACTGCATTGTAATGAGTCTTTTTCAATGGCAACACAATTTCTTCCTTTTCGTAGGCAACATGCTAGTGTTGTACCTAATCATCAAGAACAAAAAAATAAATTAAGTAAATTAGTATAAACACATAAAAATTAAAAAAGAAAATATTGAAATTCAATTTTATATAATAAAACTTACGTGAACCTAAGAATAAATCCAAAAACCAATCTCCTTCATTTGAACATAAATCTATAAGATATTTAAATTATCAATGTCTGTGGTTTTTATTAAATGTTAATTATCTCTCGTTTTGCATCTTTATCTTCATGTGTTAGTTTTCTTATGACAGCATCATGAACTAGTACTTGGCTATGGCCCTTTCCATCTACTCGATTCAGAAGAATAAGCTTGTAACTATCATATTTTGTCCAACATTAAACACAGATGAACTCACAATCAATTACAATTGGCTAATCTCTGCAACAAATAAGATTTGACCTTTGCTTGTAACATGATAGTAAGTTTAATTAACTTGTATATAAATAATTTTTTCTAACATTAATCAAACATACAATGTCATTGTCTTACCATGTAAGTTGCATCCTTGAGTTTGTTTTTCCCTTGAAGCTTAATAATAACATTGCAAATTGTGTGTCTGAATGAAATGTCACAAATCTCCAAAGTGGTGATGTTTTGACTTCTTGAAAGCCCGTAACCACTTTATTAAAATCTTGATAACTATAAGGCTCACTATCATATCCAATGTTTGGGAAACTGAAACCGTGAGGAATATCTACAATAACTAAGGCACATTCCCTTTTAGGTATGAGTTTTGCAATGTCTTCACAATCGCCTTGTATTATTTGATATTGGATAGTGTCAAGCCCATTCCAAATGAAATGACTAAGACAAGTATCAAATTCAACATTCCTAAGACGTTGTTTTCTCAACCTTTCCAACTTAATTTTTTCAATAAAGCTTTTGAAACTATTTAGTACTCCATTTGCATCTTTCTTCAACATCTTTAATGAAATCAACAAATATATGTACAAGTAATAAATCAAAATAGTTTACATATGAATAAAATGAATGTATAAATCAACATACATTTTTTAATGCAAGATAAAAATCTTTAATTGTTGTTGTAGAACTTGATTATGGGTAGTCACATACAACATCATCCAAACTCTCTTCATTCAATATTTTAACTATATGTTCTTGTATTTTCTTTTTTTTTTATCAAGTAAGAGTAGGACCTTCTATTAAGCTAGCCAATAATACATAATTTAAATAAAGTCGCACCCGCTTTGTGAGAAATCCACAGTCAGCAGGGTAGGCAGCAACCTAACCACTCACCCAAACCCAAGGGAAGCCAACAAAAACCATGTACTCCTTGGAAGATGAGTCCACCTGACCGAGGCCCACAAAAAGCTACTAGAAACCCACCGAGGGTCCACAAGAGAACCCACAAGATAACACCCAAAAGACTAACTAACGGACTCGACGAAAGCTATAAGCTTAGTCCTCTAAACTTTTTCGGGTCTGAAACATACAAGAAACTTGCACCAGCAATCACCACTATTGACTACTTAATATAGATCCAACGGCCTTCATGGATATCGGGCAGATGAAAAGCGCGAGGGTTAGCCATTCGATGAGGGTGGTTTTCTCTCACCTCTCGCCGCCACGTGTCGCAAGCTGAGTGGAATGGGGGGCCAACTCTAAAAACCCGAAAACCATTCGGACCCCGCCTGATATACCACTTGTGGTTTTGGGTCCGTTGATCCGCGGAAAAGCGATTACACTCTGTCACCAAGCGATGACCAATAGACTAGTCCCGCTGGAAATAACTGAGCCTTCCGCCTAGATTCTCCGTCAAGCTCCCTTTAAGCAAGATGAAAACAGGCGACCAAATCTGTGATTCTACTCGAGTCAGTACTTTTACCATCCAATCAAAAGTAACCAGATCTTTGGGAAGTAGCCCAAACTAAAATAATCAGATAGTTTAGGGATCACCATCCTCTTGCCTGTCTCCTGAATCCCTTCGATCTGTCCTGTTCATCCCTGGTTCCATATCCTTGGTCACCAGAGAGAGACAATCCTCTCGCAGTTTCCCTGTGGGTAACGAATCCCAAGCATACCGAGAATCCCTATCCCTATTGGTTACTCCTTCGTTCACTAGCCGATCCACTAACATATTTACTTTCCTTTTTACATGGACAAATCTAATAGTTTTAAGAGTTTGCAAGTGGGAGTGGATACGGTGAAAGAATTGCAGGAGCTTCCAATGCCTCGACACTTTATCTAGAGAATTTCCATTGCATATTTTCTTGGCTGCTCTAATGATCAATTACGAATCTGCTTCAATCATAACATTATGTGAATTTGACTCCACTAGGATTTCCAAGCATTTCTCTAATGTCAGGAGCTCAGCCATGTTATTAGTGACCTTCCCCAAGTGGCCATGTAAAATTTTCTTTATTTGCCCCTAATAATCTCCTATGGCACCCCAAAATCCAGCTAACCCTGGGTTGCCCTTAGAGGCACCATCAATGTTAACCTTGAAGAAACCATAGGGAGGGGGCTTCCAAATGCTAGCCCCTGTAATTGGTAATCTCACTTCTTTTATTATTCCTTGAGGACTTATGGACTGGAGACCCAAATGAAATATAATATTCTCCTCTTGAGGCTAAGGAGGATCCTTAGGAAGTGTCCTCAATAAGCTTCTTATTATGTCTTTAAGTTGCCTTAGAATTTGATCAATTATGTGTTGGGGCTTGCTTGTCTTGTCTTTGAAGATTCATCTGTTGCAATCTTTCCAAACATTCCAAATGACAAAGCCTTGAGCCAGAATCTAAGCTTTGTTAATAATCTCGTTCCTTGAGAAGTTCTTCCTCTAGTTCTTCAAAGTGTTGGATATGCTGAGCCTATCCCTATTAGTATGTCTGAAGATTGAGGCCACCCAGTCACACACCCTAGATGTGAAAGGGCAAAGGTTGAGAAGGTGTTCAATCATTGCCTCATGTGAGCCACAGAGGTGACATTTGGAAGGGCCAATGAAGCCTTTATTTAGGAGATTCTCCCAAGTTAAGATCTTCCTTTGATGCACTAGCCAGATAAATACCTTTATTTTCATCCAGTGGGGGCTTTGCCAAAGCTTCTTCCAGACTTGATCAGTGTTTACAAAGTTAAATCCTATGACTTCCTGTTTTTCCTCTTTGAGGTTAAAGTTACCTTCATTGTTCTTTCCCCATCTTAATTGGTCAGGTGAGGAGGAAACTAGAATCCTTCTGTGCTCTAAATCCTGGTTGAGAGCATCTTCCTTGGCCTTTAGAGGACTTTCCTCACTGTAACTTAGATCCTTTCATTTCCTCCATTTTTCATTATTCCTTCCTTGGTCCTAGAAATCTTTAACCAAAAACAAACCTTTGCTATCTGTGTCACTCTTGAGAACTTCCAAGTCATCCCTATACAGGTTGGGTTCCTGTTGCTATCTGTCCTCCCAAAATCGAGCGAGGTCCCCTGCTCAGATTTCCCATAAACAGTGTTGCTAAACAATGCTTTTATTCTCCCAGGAAAGGTTCCAAATGTGGGAGCCCTTGACTTGTCCTGACATTCTAATATGGTCCTTCTCCTACCAATACTTGCCCTATTTTTGTTTCCAAAGCTTAGCCTAGGGGGGATTCGCTTCCTTGATCCATCTCCACCAAAGCTTAGCTCCTGAAACCTTGCTGAGAGTCTCAGGATCATGCATCCCCAAGCCGCCATGGCTCTTGGGTTTGCAGAGCTTGTCCCAGGCAACTAAAGCCCACTTCTTTTTCTCTTACCCTCTACCCCACAGATTGTCCCTTTGAGTGCTCCTTATCTGCTGCTTAATACCTTGAGCAGCAGGGAGAGCTGAGAACATGAAAGTGGGAATGGCCTGCAAGACCGCTTGTGTGAGCACAAGACGCCCTGCTAAATTTGAGACCTGCAAGTCCATTTTCTGACCTTGTCCTGAATCTTATTTAATATTGGTTCCCATACTTTCTTGCTTAGAGGTTTGTCAGTAAGAGGAATGCCAAGATATTTGTATGGTAACTATTCCCTTTGAAAACCAAGAATTCTGGTAATATTTCTTTGAATAGCAATATTAGTGTTAAATAAAAAGACTTTGGACTTGTTGAGGCTTACCTCAGTACCTGCTACCATAGAAAAGTTGTTTAAGATATTTTTGATTGCTCTCGCTTCCCTGATTGTGGGTATGCCCTGTAACATTGTATCATCTGCAAATTGTTGATGAGTGTTTTCCGCTCCATCCAAGGTGAGCTTTATACCCTGGATTCGACCTTCAACATTTGCCATTTTGATTTCCCTACCAAGCCTTCCATCATGAGGACGAAGAGGAAAGGTGAGAGCGGATCACCTTGTTTGAGTCCTCTGGATGGTGTGAATGTTCTTGATGGAGCTCCATTAAGCAGTATGGAAAAACTGGTCGTGGTAACTCGTGGTAACTAGTGTCGTGACCCATCTTATCCAGTTACGGTCAAAGCCATAGGCTTTTAGAATTGCTCTTATATAATACCAACTTAGTTTTTCATAGGCTTTCGCTAGGTCCAACTGAATGATCATACCCACTTGTTTGTTTCTATTAAGAGAGTGTACCACCTCATGCGCTTGGATGATATTGTTGAGAATTTGTCTTCCTTCCACATAGCCTGTTTGCTCTTCTGAGATGAGAGAAGGTAGAAGGGGCTTGAGTCTATTAGCAATCACTTTGGAGATGATTTTATACACCACATTACATAGGGCTATGGGTCGAAAAACATCCGAAGTCATAGCATTTTCCTACTTAGGGATTAAAGCTATGAAGGAAGCATTAAGAGCATTCAAAATCTTTTTGGATTTTCTCGAGTCTTCCTCAACCTCGAGGATATCCTTTTTGACTGTTTCCCAGCAAGATTTGAATAAGTCTACATTGAATCCATCCGAGCTTGGTGCTTATCCACTTTTCATTTCACTAATCACCTCATTGACCTCCTCTTCCGATACTAGCCTGTTAAGATTGTGGTTGTCCTCTCTGGTAACCATCTTAGGGATATACTGGGTGAAATGATCAATAAACTTGGATCTATCCTCCATTGGCTCCTTTGCAATATTGAAGAAGTGTTGAACAAGGGTCGATTCCATATCATTGTGAGAGACAAGCTCAATACCTTGAGAATCTTTGATCTTTGTAATTCTGTTGTGCACCCTGTGGGCCATAGTGGATTTATGAAAGAACTTTGTATTTATTTCTCCCTCTTTAATCCATTAAATCCTATATTTCTGCCTCTAGAAAATTTCCTCTTGTAGGCATCGATCCACCCATTCTTCCTGCAGAGAGTCAGTTAGTTTTTGTGTCTCTTCGGTGAAGCCCTCTGTGATGTTGATCTGATTGATTTCCTAGAGCTTCTACTCAGTTTCTTTTTTTTCCTTGAAGATATCACCAAATACTTTTTTGTTCCAAGCTTTAAGTTTGGATTTGATGTGTTTAAGTTTCTGCTGGAGAATGAACATGTTAGTGCCCTGAATGTTCAACTCCTCTCTCCACCATTTATCAATGTTACTAGTGAATTTAGGGTGTGAGAGTCAGGCATTTTCGAATCTAAAAGGTTTGTTTCTTGAAGTGCCCATAAAGGTAGCTTCCAGTTGTACTGGCCAATGATCCGAACCTCCAAATGGAAAAATGGAAACTGTCATGGTGGTCCTGTGAGGAGGAGATCCTCTGAAACAATAAATCTATCTATTTTGGAAGCCACCTGAGAAGCTCCTCCCCTTTTGTTGTTCCATGTGAAGGTTCCATGTATTATTTTAGTGTCCACTAGTCCCATGTTCACAATAAAGTCCTAGAAGGCTATGGAATCTCTGCCTAGCTGTCTAGTTCCTCCTTTTTTCTCTGAAAGAGATCTTATCATGTTGAAATTTACTACAACGATCCAAGGTATATTGGGATGTCTTGCTCTTAGATCCTCCAGAGAGGTGAGAAGCTTGAGTTTATTTGCTTGCTTTTGAGGTCCATAAACATTTGTAATCATATATATCTCCTTATCACCTACAGGTTGACACACCAAAGACAAATAGTTCTTGGATGCTTCAGCATCCAGGATTCCAAATTTCAGTGGATCCCACAGCGTGAGAATCCCCCCCACCGAGTTATTTGCCTTAACCTCTAGATACTCATACTTGATTAACCACTTATTATGAATTTATCTTATTTTATCCATCGAACATTTTGTCTCCTGAATGAAAACCATGTATGGTTTTTCTTCTTTTATTCTATTACTTCGATTCCTTGGTTTCCTTCTACTCCCTATACCTCTAATATTCTAGGTTGTGAGCTTCATTAAGAAAGGTTAGTAAAGGAATAGCTGGTGAGATCTTTCATCTTACCTGAGTTAATCAATAGTTTTCCACATTCGTGTAGCAGCTCATTCTATCTTTTTCTTCTTCTTTTTCTTCCTGAGTTCTTTGGAGATTGTGCCTGTGAATTCTCCATCATTTTGACCCCACTTGGCTCCTGGCTTTCATGGTTTCTTTTGAGAGCAGTTCCCTTCGATTGTAACCTCCATAGAAAGAGTTGTTGTACTCTTTCATAATCTTCTTTTGGTAGGGAGTCCACTCCTATGTTCTTTCCTTGTTCCAAAAGTTTCTCTAGATCTAGATTTTTCCTATCTAGAATCTCCTGTAGTTCATGGTCCCCCGTTCCTGCCTCACTTGGAGTCATCTCATGGTCCCTATTGATCTCCATGCAGCTTGGTAGATCCTCCTTTTGCTGGTTGTTTACTGTGATATCCTCCATTTCAGCTTCCTTACCCTGCTCCTTAGTTACGTTCTCCATGTTCTCCCCTGCTTCCTCTAGGATTTTGAAATTGTTGTGTCTTGTGTGTCTGTCCTCACTGATCTTCCTGTGTGGATGTTTACCCACTTTTCCTTTGCCCCCAACCTTGGTGAAACCCTCGTGATCTCTGTCCAAAGTGGTTTTCCCATTGCCTTCCATATTGTTTGTTGGGCAGTCTCTGAATAGATGACCATGTTCATGACATTTGCGACATCTAAATGGTATGTGCTCATAGTCAACAGTTTGCACCCATTCTTCATCATATACCTCTAAAATTATCGCTTCCGTAAGGGCTCCAGATAGGTCCATTTCCACACATATTCGGGCGAAGGAGGTATATTTTCCTTTCAGGGTTGCCTCTGAGATCTTTAGGAAATGTCCCAACTTTTTGCCTATGGTTTTCAAAGATTATGGTAGCCAATAATCCAGCGGAAGGGATTATAGTCTAATCCAAACCGGAACCGATGTAAATGTCTCACATTCTGGGACAAAATTCATCATCCATGGTCGCATGTAGAGTCCTGCCGCAACATAGAAATAAGGCCCCCCTTCGAACACTCTGTCTTTGTCCTCTAGGCTTGTGAACACCACCGTGAAGAAGCCCTTAGAACCTAGATGTAAATGTATTTCTCACATGTTCTGTCATATGGTCCCTCTGTGCTTGTATTGTTGGATCACTCAATATGACCTCGGGAATAATGTTCGACTTGGGTTTACAGACTCCATTACTCCTTGTGGACGTCGTTTTTTGACTAATGCTTCCATTCTCCTTCTCTTTACTTGTTTCCTATTGATTCCCTTCCTGATCCTGAGGTACATTTCTTCCAATTGTTCCCTTGCCTCTTGCTTCTAAAACCTTTTCCAACGGTTTTTTGAAATGCTTCCCTCCTGCGTCCTTACGTCCCTCTGTGACTACCTGATTGTAGGAGGGAGCGGCGCTCTCCCGTGCACGTCTCGCCATGGAAACCTAAGTCAAAACCCTAACGCCAATTCCAAACCTCTAACGAATTCAAATCCAAGGATTGTCGAATGGTTAAGTAACTATACTCCCCCAAATTTATTATCGTAACCTAACCAATATATCTCATATGTTCTTGTATTTTCATATAAACCTTATGATTGAATAAATAAAGTAAAAATTGTTAATATAGTGATATGTGTTAAACAGACATGGTTAGGGAGAACAAATAGGAAAGATAAAGCTTGCAATGTAATTTTTATTAACAATCTGATATACATTTATAGTACATTTGGTGACCGTTGGGATTCACATCCCAAGATCTCTTGGACTGCTTTGTCCATTCCGCTTCCACACTAACCCTTTAGGATTAGGTGTCCAACATTCCCCCCCTTAATCCGAAGGGTTATGTATGAGTCCAAGAAAAGAGCTGTAATACAAAATGTGCAATAATGCATGGCAGCACTAGGCTGAATGTGCTCTATGAAATGTTGGTAAAAAGGGCGGTGGTTTAAGGATAGCCACCAACACTGGAACGCTTAGTGCAGTTCCTGGAACTCTTCCAAAACTGGCAAGAAGCTGTAAGTCTTCTGCTAGAGGAAGTGATCCTATTGTTTTAAAGAGGGAAACCTTCAACCGTAAAAGGGAGGCCTCACCCCACATAAAAGGTAAAATTTCAACCTGTAAAAGGGAAGTCTCAACCTGTGATGGTTTAAGGATGACCAACAACTCTGGAATGCTTATGCAATTCCTGGAACTCTTCCAAACTGGCAAGAAGCTGTAAGTCTTCTGCTAGAGGAAGTGTTCTCAATTTTGTCTCCGGAACTCTTCCAAAACTGGCAAGAAGCTGTAAGTCTTCTGCTAGAGGAAGTGTCCATGATCGCCAACTGATGGAATGTTCAGGGATCTTTGTCTCTGGCTACAACTCTGAAACTGGTGTGGCAGGTTGTGGCTCAGGCTCGCTTGATGAGGCTTTGAAGCTTGTAGATGACCATCATTTCCCCCCCTGTCAGATACAAGGTGAGAAGATGGAGAAAACTCAACTGCAAGACTGTTCAATATTCTGGAACAAGTTCTCACATGTGTTTGGAATATCTTCTTGGCTGTTGATGCCCATTGCCAAGAAGCGATCCATCCTAGATGAATCTTTGTTCTTGCAGGACGTTTGTTTTTGAAGCATCCGTTTGAAGAATGACTGGTTTTATGACAGTGCTTACATGGATGAAGATCAAAACAGTGATCTTTCAGATGGCCAACTCGGTCACAGTGTTGGCATTTCACGATCTGTTGTTGTTGTTGCTGTTGTGGAAGAGGAGCAAAGTCTGGAACAGCTGAAGTTGAACTGTCATGAGGAGCAGGTGAACTGTCATAAATGAATCCAGCACTCTAAAACTGAATGGGTTTTGAGTAGTCTGGAATATGAAAGGACATGTCTTTGTCATATCCAAGACCAGTTTTGTGCTTGTGGACAAGCTGTTCCCAAGGTCTAATAATGGGCTTGGGAAGTGCAGACTGAACTTCTGCATCTGCATGTAAAACTGCTGCTTTATTTAAATGAACAGGAACATTATTGACTTGTTGTTTATGGGAGTCTGTTTCAATCTTCTGAACAGAAACAGGTTCAGAATGATGACTCCTCTGTTTTAATTCTTCTTGTTGTAGCTGAGTTTCGAGCTGCAAAAAATCAATTTTGTCTTGTGCATTTTGTAGACAGACCTGAATGTCTGTGAGAGAAACTTTGCTGACTTTTAATGTATCATGATTAGTAGACAATATCAGAGTTTTGAGGAACTCTAATACTTCATTGATTCTAGCCATTTTTCTTCAATGTCAGAATTACACCTTAAAAACTGATCACAACTACCACAGTACACAACAATATCCTTTATAAATGTGCAGCAAATGATCAGTGTGCAACCAGCGAGCACGAAAATAAGAGTTCACCCATGATTAGTACTATGTTCTGACAATACAACCAACTAATCTTTTCTTCACAAAAGATTATTTTTATTTGTCAAAACAATCACAGCCTTTATACAGCCCACCAAACTCTTATGCAGCAGTCGAATCAAGAAATCAATCCACTATAAGGAGTTTTAAATACAATGCCACACTGGGGCAGCAGCAAGTGCAAACTTGCTTGGATCCTTCAATGATGTTAGAGCCCAGCACATATTCATTCGATTCCTAAATCTGTTATAACTCTATAGCTATGAAAAATACCACTCTCCTTTTTTTTTTTTTTTCAATACACATACCAATTCAACTAACATGTATTAAGTGCATTAGAGTCCTCAAATATAAACCAATGTATAGGGATCTTACTGTTTCAGCAAATTTGAATGGAGCCACATGAAGACTAGACTTATGCAAAGCATAAAGCAACTCGCACAACCTTCAAAACAACATTGTTACCGACCAACGAACTGTATTAGTTCACCAACGATTTGCATGTCATTTGGACTGAGCATGTATGGTCTTGAACTTCAAAAAGACTCAACACACAAACTTGTACCATACGGTTTTCAGTTTATCCCAATTGTATGCAACGTAAAACTAACAGTCGTTGATTCACGCCTTTTGAGCAATATCGTCCATGTTGGATTGCTTCAAAGTTTCATTTGAGTTTTTCATGCACAGGTAGCAAGTGATATCATGAATAATCGTTGTTGTTTTGGCTGGGAAACTCAAAGAAATCTGATGTGGCATGTTTGACACACATGGAGAACACTGAAGATGAAGGGCCAGTACACATCAAACTCGTCTTCGATACACGCCTAGAGGTTCAACAGGCGCGTGAATCTATCCAGTGAATTGTTGGATATAAATCAAATTAATCTGCAACAAAACTTTGATTTAAAATGAACATTCGAACGAAGCCCCTTCTACGAGTCCGCTACGGTGAGTGAGGAGCTGAATTCAGTGTCCAATGAAGGAGCTTTAGAGAACAAAAAGGCAGAGAAGGGAAATCTTTCCAAGAAATGGTCCATGGCCTTCAGAGCTATCACGTTAACTACACATCACATCTGGTCGTGGCATCACCATACACACCCCATAGCATCAACAAAAAATGCAGTGAATCGTTGTCTACAACCTTGTCACACTGTGCAATGTATCAATTAAAGGTGGCCCTGGTTAGCGTTCAACCAACGTACGCGCCAAACTCCTTTTTTTTCGGCCCAAATAATACCAGCGCCAATATGGGAGACGAAAACTCGGAGTAACAGTGCTTTTAAGACTGATGATGGCACAACTCGGCCTCTGAAATAATAGTGGCTCGGCTCTCAATATATGGCACACTTAGCTGAACTAGGCCAGCACATAAAAGATGCAAAACTCAGCCCCTTGAAGGTACAGAAATCAGCCCCTTTCAAAATTCAGCTCCAACCAACTCGACTTGGCTTGGCGCTTAACTTCGGGCTAGCCACAATACGCAGCAATACCAGCAATACCCAGGTTTCATACGATAATTACTGAACGGCACTGTTAGTATATCTTTAAACGTAAAACAGTTACACTATATGTATCACTGGGCTAGCCACCATTCGACAAGATTTCATACGGTAGTCCATGAATGCAAATAAAACGAAACCCACAATCCTCTTAACCAATACAATCACTGTATTATGCGTTTTACAGTGTAACTCATAATTATTTCAAAGAATTGCTCCAGTTTGAAAAAACAATTAAAAACAATATAAAAGGTTCTGCCATGAATAATACATGAGTATCGGCCTCAGCTGTTCTGGTCCGTGGGCAAATGGCCAATCTACTTCACTATTCGAGGATGCCCATTTACCAAATGACTGACACAAGCAAGGGCGCAACTGTGGTTTTCCTTCACTTGCCGAGGAAACTTCCGGGGATTTCCAACCACTGCAGAGCGAATTACTTCCGTTGCATGAACCAGTAGGCGGTAGCGGGAGCCGGAGGATAGTGAAACGGGCGGCACGATTGGGAGAACCAGTAGGCGGTAGCGGGAGAAAACCCACTAGGTGGTAGCGGGAGCCGGAGGATAGTGAAACGGGCGGCACAATTGGAAGAACCAGCGGCAAACTAACCCGACGAACCCAATAACGTAATCCGAAATAACATCAATGCCATAACGTTATCGTAAAATGTGTCAGTAGCCGAGGCAATGGATGAAACGCTACAATGGATTACTGTCAGGCCAGGTTCCGATCAACAATGGATGAAACGCTAATGTCAGGCAGTGAATAGATCTTTTGGGAGTACAGGCAGCGGAAAAAATTCCAAAACGTTTCATATACAACATTTAATCCTTCATAACAGCGCAGGAATCATTCCATACGTTACCAATTCCAGGCGTTTCAATTGCAGGCAGCGGCAGTCTTCAGCTATTTCAAGGTCAGAGATGTCAGAGACTGAGCAGCTCTCAGGCAGGAGTTACAACTATTTCTGGGACCTGTGCGTTTCCTTCAGAAATTAGGTATGCAAGCAGGCATGCAGGCGTTTTTCAGGTAATGAAGTCTGGGCCAGCACTATTCAAGACAACTCAAATCAGTTGCTCACGGAAAACAGGCCACTCATCATGGCTCTTATACCATGTTAAACAGACATGGTTAGGGAGAACAAATAGGAAAGATAAAGCTTGCAATGTAATTTTTATTAACAATCTGATATACATTTATAGTACATTTGGTGACCGTTGGGATTCACATCCCAAGGTCTCTTGGACTGCTTTGTCCATTCCGCTTCCACGCTAACCCTTTAGGATTAGGTGTCCAACAATATGTATAACAAATACTACCAACAAAAATATGTTATATTTAAAATAAAATTATAATCCAAAAAATAAAAATAAAATAATTCAACAAACTTACTTTTGAATTTTCAAGCACATTTCGTCTAATGATAATTCACCTGACTTCACATGAGATAGTATTGATTTGACCAGTCTATCATCCTTCACTCCTTGCATTGTTCTCGAAGGCGTGATAGTCATATCATCCAGAAGATGTTTGATTTCAGTACATGTCTTACTGCTAGTACATATTAAGGGTTTAGACTGTTTAACCTTTTGGTTTTTATGGTAATATTCTCCCACATATTGAAAATCTTATCAATCAATTCCCATATCTCCCTAGTTCTAAATGTCAACTAGAAAATGTTATCTATACCTCTGAATAAATATGAATTTATTTTTTCATCTTTTGAATTAATTTTAGCTTCAATTTGATAACCTATTTCCATACAACATTTATTCTAAAAGTTTAGACCAACTTTTATCTTATCCCCACCACATTTTTATTCAAATTTACTATGAATAAATCTGACCCTTTGGATGAAAGTCATAGACATCTTATACTCATTATCTATATTATGATCCCATGCCAATACTTTTTCTTTTTGTTTCTGTTAAACCAGCATAAATGATACATCTCATTATTTCAAAAAGTGAGTTATTGGGATATTCCTCAATCAATTGTCTTCTAGCCTTTGTAGAACGGTTCCCCCTAATTACTTAATATTTGTATTCAAAATATCTTGTCCTTTCAAATGCTTCTTTGTTGGGAACTTGAATTCGATCAAAAAGAACCACACAATCAACCACATGTGCATATGGATTGTATATGATCAACGTTTTCAAGTTATGCACATGTAGCTGATGTGGCTTTCTAATTTGATATTTAGATTTTCCTTCATTTGACTTATAGAATTGGTTGACATTAAGCTGAATTTTTTTGTTGTCATTAATTAAATTATTCTTCATAGTTGATCTCGAATGGATTTTTTTTGTTTTGTTTTAATAATGCCAACCTCTAAATCAACACCTGGTGTTATGATTTCCCTATTGCCTTTAGAGCTTTCACTATGATCTTCAACTAAAAGAGAGACATCCCTGGGCATTTTTTTTGGTGTTTTATAGATTTTCTTCTTTTCAACAATAATTCTAATCTTGTCCTCACTAATGGCAACATATTTTTTAGCTTTAGCTTCAGCTTCCACATCTTCAAAAGTAACATGTTTAACATTACTAGATTGATCCACTTTAGTAATTCTTTGTTGATCCCTTGAACCTATTGTTGTAGTTTCATGAGTTATTGTTTTTTTCTTCCTTCTCCTTTCTTTTTGTACCTCTATGTGGAAACTGTTAATCACATTCATAATGTTTGTCTCAAGATAATAAATACTCTCCAACATAATTGAAAGACTCTCAACAAAATCCCATCAAACAAAGTATACTGTTGGATTTCAGAGATCTGTGGTTTGTGCTTTTTGAGTGTTTGATCGGAGAATCCATAGTCGGAGAATTTTTACACCAACGTTTCGAATCCCAAATGGGACCCATCATCAGGGTTAAGAGAAAGATGATACAAAGAAGAGCAGGATGGAAGAAATAAATACTCATGAGGGAATGAATAATGAAGGAGCAGCACAGGGAAAGCTCCGACTGTGGATTCTCCGATCAAACACTCAAAAAGTATACTATGTCAATGATAAATAAGTTATAAAAAATATAATGATACTTACAATAATGCATAACACATAAATATAAATCAGGATACTTACAATATTATTTGCAATGTTGACTGTGATTTCTTCACACAACACACAACTTTGTAGATTCTTCATATGTTTCATACTTGACATTTAAGATACGATATCTAACATTTTTGTGTGTCTTGGACATTTTGTAAGAACATAAACAGTGTTTGTATTCAGAACCAAAAATATGTCTCATATTTTTCCCATCACCTCATGGTTTACCAAAGTTAATCATACCACAATATAAATAGATATGTACACCTTCATTGCTTTCTCTATCTTCAACATGCCATATAAATTTTGTTTTATTTATTTCTCATGCATTTTTCCATTCTAAAATAATCTTAAATGTATATGATAGGCCAGTTTCTTCACTTTTACCATGTGTCTCAGTTCTACTATGTTCAGTAGTATTCATAGAGCGTCCAGCTGCAACTTTAGATGATATAATTGCTGCCCTTGTTCCAGAAACATTCACAGAGACCTTCTTTGATGTCGTTTTCTTGATATGTATATGTGTGTTTGTTAATTAACAAAAACATATATCTTAATTAAACAAAAAAACAAAAACATTTAAAAATTAAATATATTCTTCCTAAAAAAAAAAAAAAAATCTCCAAATATTTAAAAAAATAAGCAAAAAAAAAAAAAAAAAAAAAAAAAAAAAACACTTAAAATTTAATTTTAAAATAAAAAACTAGACAAAAGAAAAAATTAAAACTTAAAAAACTTGTGCCCGGGAGGGCACTCGCAGGCCCTCAACCCCCCCTAGGTAGAGGGGCCAATTTTTGGAACTGGCCCCTTGGCCCAAAAGGGAGCGAAGGCCTGTAGGCAAGCCAGGCCTCAGCCTCTCGTCCCAGCAAGGGCCAAAGGCTCGCAGGCGAGCCAAGCCTCAGCCAGGCCTTCGGCCCCTCCACCAAGCAGGGGGGCGAGGGCCCACAAGCGCCTGCCTGACCATAATTTTTGTTTTGAAAAATAAATTAAATAAATGTAAATTATTTTTAAAGAATAGTCTTCCTTCTTTTTTTCTTAATCTTGGAGGAACACAACAATTCGCCTGAGATGTGACTACTAGCAAATCTCTGGGGATTTACAAGCCATTCTCTTTGCCATAAATTTGTCACCTCAGGGGGATTTAAACCTGGCTTTGCTTTGTTTCAACAATTTCATAAATTTTGAATCAATGAATTGAATGTCCCCCAAGACAAATTAAAAAAAAATTCCAAAAAAAATTGAACACTAGTTTTTCCATTTCAAAGCCCTAAAAATATGATTTTTCTTATTTTTCTCCTAAACATCCTACACATTTGAGTTTTTTTCATCTTTTTCCCTACAAAAATCTTAAAAATTTGTTTTTGATATGGTTTCCCCCCTAAAATGTGATATTAAAAAAAAAATTTGGAGAAAAAAGAAAAACAGTGAAAAAAATAGTTCTGGATCATAAAAACAATAAAAAAAACATATTTTCCCCAAATTCTTCTTATAAAAATCAAAATAGAAGGAAAACTAGCCTATGAATTTTGAAAAACTCTCGTTGAATGTGTTATCGATGACAATGCAGCTCCTCTGCAAATTCATTCCAAACTTTTTAGCGAAACCTAGAAGACTTGATGTGATGTGAGGAATAGAAACAACGACAGTTATTATGTAGTGAAGATTATGGGATTATTTTAGCTTTTATTGAATGTGGGATTAAAATTAAAATTAAAAAAAATAATAGATAGTTAATATTATAGGTTTAGATTAACTTGTATTTAATGTGGGATAAAAAATAAAAATAAAAATTATAAAAACAAATTAGTTACCTAGTTTATGTTAAATAATTCAAGTAAAAGATTTATTTTAATTTCAAAGGAATGCATTAAAAGAAACTTTTTGTGGAAATTTTTAATAGAAAGTAGGGTCAAAATTTTCAAAACCAAAATTTTAGTTGAATGTTTTCAAATAAATTTTAGACTAAAATTTTGGAGAGAAATAGGGTCAAAATTTTCAAGACCAAAATTTTAGTACAGTGTTTTTGAATAAATTTTAGACTGAAATTTTGGAGGGAAATATTTAAAACGAAATTTTTTGAGGGAAAATTTTCAGCAAAAGTTTTTGGGGGGGGAACTTTGGAGGGATAATTTTCAGTAAAAATTTTGGTGGGAAACTTTAGAGGGAAATTTTCAATCTCTAAGCCATAAATTATCATTGAGAGAGTGTATTTGTAACATTCAACATCTTCGTTTGAAATTCATGGATTCTTCTTATAGTGAAGTTTCTCTTTCTTGAGCATCCACAGCTTCGTCACGTAACTACTCTATTCATATTGATGAATATAATAGGAATTTTTTCACTATGAATAGAGTGTCAAATTTCCACTTGGTCATAATCCTAAGGATTATGAGAGTAGCACTCTTGAATGATAGGTGAAGAATTTCCTGTAAATAGAGAATCAAATTTTTCACTTAGTCCTAATCCTAAGGATTATGAGAGCACCACTGACAAAGGGAAAGCTGAATAATTTTCAGTAAATAGAGACTCAAATTTTCCACTTAGTCCTAATCCTAAGGATTATGAGATCACCATTGACAAAGGAAGGATGAAGAATTTCCAGTAAATAGAGAGCCAAATTTTCCACTTGGTCCTAATCCTACGGATTATGAGAGGACCACTAATGAAGCTGGGGGGGGGGTAGAGATGAAGGACTTCGAGTAAATAGAGAATCAAAGTTTCCACTTAATCATAATCTTAAAGATTATGAGAGCACCACTAACGAAGGGGAGGATGAAGAAATTCCAGTAAATAGAGAATCAAATTTTCTACTTAGTCCTAATCCTAAGTATTATGAAAGCGCCATGGACAAAAGAGAGGATGAAGAATTTTTTGCAAATGATAATTTTACTATGAATAGAGAGTCAAATTTTCCACTTAGTCATAATCCTAAAGATTATGAGAGCACTAATGATGAAGGAGAGGATGAATAATTTCCTATAAATGATAATTTGACTATGAATAGAGAGTCATGTTTTCACTTAGTCTTAATCCTAAGGATTATGAGAGTATCAATGATGAAGGGGAAGATGAAGAATTTATTGCAAATGATAATTTTAGAGGCACATATGTGAATAATGTATTTTCTCTGAGTCAGAATTTCAAATATACTCATGGTGATGATGAATTGAATCCTCCAAGTGAGGATCTCAAAAGCACGGATGAAGATGGTGAAGAATTTCGTCTGAGACTTGATTTCAAAAGAACAGATGATGGTAGTGAATAATTTCCTTCAAGTGAGGATGAAATTGAATATTTTCCCAGCAATGATGGTGATGAATTTCCTAACTATATTTAGAATTATCATACTGAGGATAAGATTCCTCCTGATGATGTTGAAAAGGCTTCTATAGAGGACAATGAAATGATGGAGACATTTCAAACAAATATTGTATCTAGGAGCAGGAGTAGATCTTTTCATATCAATCCAAGATATTCTAGTTATACAAGGGTTAGGACAGAATATTTCACAAGAAATATTTCTATCAATGATATGAATTCAAGTGAATGTTGTCAAAAGGATTGCTTGAAACATATGGATTTCAAGTTTTCATTAGAGAACAAGAAGAGATATTTGTAAATGAATAAAAGCATGCAAAATTCATATTTAGTGGGTTGCATCCAATCTACACTGAGAGGTTACAATTATCATATTGGGATCATATTTCTCTATAGAAAGGATTTCAAAATGTTTCATTCAATTGGAAATTTTCATCTGTCAAGAATCCAAGCAAGATTGGAAAAAGATCCCACATTTTATCCAGAAGTACATCATAGACGAGAGGTTGAGCCATCAAATACTGCAATGTCATGCATGCAATACTTCTTTTCAAAGTTTGGAGAGTATATGCCAAATAAAGACACAATACATATCACAAATAATTTCTCAAAACAAGAAATATACAACATATATAAAGAATATGCATAAGTTGCTAAAGGAGATGGTATTTTCATTAGATATTCATATTTTACGAGGATATGGATAAATGAATTCAACAATGTTCGCATTCCTAAGAAGACAAATATGGGGGTTTGCAGTACATGCGCTTCTCTTAAATAAAAAAAGGAATAAATATCAAGGGGTAGAAAGAGGTATGCATCTGTAACATTATTTTTAAAAATTGGATAGTTATCAACTATGAAAATATATTTATTAATAGGTTTCTTTTATGTTATGTATATATTCCATTGTCAAAGCACTTTAAGAGCATCATAATCAGCAAATAAGTGAAAGAAAAAAAAAATTGTGTATGCATCGAAAGAAGTATTATGATAATCCAAATAAATATTTGGGTTTGATAATTAATAGTATGAACTAGAAGAAAACACTTCTACCACATTTTTTCTGCACACCAAAAAATTTGCAAGAGGAAAATTTTATTCAGTTTCACTTGGTTGGTTGTATGGTCTTTAATGGGAAAATGTTACCAAGGGTTTACTTCACAGCTCCAAATATTCATAATGATGCAAATCTGACCATAACCATAATTCATGATGTGGTTTCTCATTGGTCTCGTAATCTGCCCAAAATTTTGTATCTGCAATTAGACAACACTAGCCATGAAAAAAAATATATATATTTTTGGATATCTGAACATGCTTGTTGAATTGAGAATTTTTCAAAAGATAAAGATTGGTTTCCTTCTTATTGGGCACACTCATGACCATGTTGATCATATGTCCATTCGTTTTTCAATAGCATTGAGGAGGAAGGATGTTGATAGTTTTCCATCATTAATTGAATGTATTAAGAAATCATACATTCGAGAGCCTGTTTTTTATGCGTTGGAAGAAACTATTGGCATGCAAAGGTTTATTATGGGATCACATGGTGAGGAGAAATGCATTGAAATACTTAATGACATTAGCTTCCAACATCAATTTCGTATCAAAAAAATTGATAGGGAAACACTTATATGGGGCAAGAAGTATTCAACTGTTGCAGAATGGGGGTCATCATCAGGTTTAGAATTTTTGAAGTTCATTCCAAATCATCCAATATTTGCATCAAATACATTGTTATTACAATCAATTGTTGAACTCCATAATGCACGAAGGCATAAGAGACATATAAATTATTTTGAATGCATGGAAGAAGTTAAAAAATCTATTAAAGATACATATGAGTACTTTAATGTTGTTGATTCAGTTTGGTGGGAGTCTATTTTCAATAATCAAAGTGATATCATTTCAAGATCAAGAAATGAAGATATACTTTTGAAGACTCCATTTATTTGGCCACTAAAAATGCCAAATGAACATGAGGAAAGAAACATTGTTGAACATCAACAATCTCAAGGTATTATTAATTCTTCACAGATATAGGAAAGATAAATGTATATTGGTTCTAGAAGATCACGTGCACAATGTGAAGGCATGGAAGACCTTTATAGGGGTTCTCTACAAGATGTTAAGCAGGGTTGCATGATCACAGTGTTAGCATATGGAGATCCACATGGCTATTCATTCTGGGTTGCCAAATTTATAAAGGTCATTAAAGAAAATGAAGATATTATAGTTGTTGAAGTACATTGGTATGCCACAAATACCCACCCATTCAATGGTGTGTACAATCCAAACATGGTAGTTGATAAACAAATTGGAAGAAAGAGAAAAATAAAGGATACAAATTTAAATTGTCACCACATAGACCTCTTAAAATTGGAGGATGTTGACATACTTGTTTATGATGTTAATTTAACAAAGAGAGGAACTCTTCGCTTCATAACCATAGGGATTTTGAAGGGGTTGCTACCAAAAGAAACAATGTTAAGATGGGATTCTTTTAAACCCAGTTGTAAAAGTAAAAGGATTTTGAAACTTGAAATGGTGGACATGCATGTTGACTCAGATGGGGCAGTACTTGATGAAAGAGAAGAATATGGGTCATATTCATCTGCATCCGGTCATTCATCTAGAGATATTGTAGATTCTGATGGTGTGCCAAAATGTATAAGTGATTTTTAATAATTGTCTAGGACATTTTATGTAAATGATGTTTGTATGATAACTTGAAAAAAAAAATTAACTTCCATATGATCTTACATGAAATTATGAGTCATTTCTATGTTTGTTGGATTGTACGTTTAATTATGAAGATTTCATTTGTTTAGAATATCCACAATGCAACAATGACTTACAGAAATAATTTATGTGATATTCAATCTACCAATGTTGATATTTTGATTAAAAATTAAAAAGTGTTAGAAATTAATGTTGAATTTTTAAATTATATAATGATATTGCCATGATATTATTTATTGTTATCATTTGGTATAAGATAGTTTTAAAAAATGTTTCAAATTGAATGCCTCATTAAAAGGGAACACTTCATTCTGATGGTTGATTTTTAGGTTTTTGTTACAATGAGATAAGTTGTTTGAGGCTAAGATTTGAAAAAAGCTATACTTTTAGCTTTTAAAATAAAATTACACTTGGAATAATGACTCTTTTATTTAGGTGTTCATTTTTAAAAATTGTTTTAGTCATATGATTTGTCCATAATGACATGGTTGAAAAATGTTGAAAACTTAAGATTTTTAATTCCATGGTTGAAAAATTGTTAAAAGTTTAAGATTTTTCTGAGTTATGATAACTTATCTTTAATGCTATGGTTGAAAACAATTTGGATTTTAGGGTTTTTTAGAGTCATGATATTTTATCTTTAACATCGTGGATGGAAATTGTTGGAATTTTAAAGCTTTTTAGAGACATAATATTTTATCTTTAACGTCATGCCCAAAACTTATTGGAATTTTGAGGTTTTTCAAAGTCTTGATATTTTATCTTTAATGCCATTACTAAAAACTATTGAAATTGTAACCCAAAAATAAAAAAATAAAATAAAAATAAATTTGTTGTTCTAGTGTCAACACTTTCTATTTTCAAGGTGCTTTTTTCATTTTTTTTTGCCAAAAAAAAAGGTTTTACTGCCATTTTAAAAAAATGTTGAAAACTTACCCTAAAAAAAACATCGTTCTGGCACACACACTTTTTGTTTTTGGGTTGTTTTTTCATGTTTTTTGGGGGGTTTTGGGCTAAAGTTTTCATTTTGAGGCAATATTTCTTGTTTGATCGATAACTTTGTTTTGAGTGCACAAAACACTAAAACAAAATACACTAAATAAATAACACACTATCCACACAACGATAACAAAATGTCTCCTAGGAGAACACAATATGGGAAAAAAAACTAGAAGATGAGGCCTATGCAATCATTGATTCAATTTAACATTGGAAATATCACCTTGATAGGGTTTGATGTCCACTTCCACTTCCACTTTAAATATATTTTGGGAAGAAGTGACAACACTAGAACTTGGCCTGACATTTTTTCATTGTTTTTTTTCCAACTCATTTTCTAGGTCTTCATTTTCTCTATATTTTTCATTTGAATAAGTTTCTAATTTAGAGCTACCAAAATCCCCAAATTTTCAGAAATGATTCTCTATAACTCCCCTAAGGATGCACATGTTCCAAGAGATGTTAGCAACTTGTGCCTCTAGCTTTAAATCCTCTGATTCATTTCACGGATTGTAACTATACTCATATACCATTGTTAGGGTTTTAAAACTTCTTTCTTACACAAATTATCGAATCCTACAACTTCCCACCTAAACCCTTAAGAGAAATACTCTAATACCAATTTTATCTATAAAATTCCATGGATATTCCAATGGGAACAATTTGTCATGACTGATCTTATGATTCTACAATATCTTATTATATAATGTTTTACTTTAGATTCATATTTTATATTACTAATTAAGTGTATAAAATAATAAATAAAAAAATAAAACTAAAATGATACAAGCTAATGAAGTAGTGCACCATCCACAAAATCAACATAGGATGTATCCTAGGAATACCCCATATGCGAAAAACCAATTAGAATGTGATGCATATGCTTTCTCTTTTCTTATCAATTATAAAATCAAAATACAAAGAAAGTGGACTCACTATGGAGTTTCCATGGACACTATGTCTTTGATGGCAACCAAAGAATCTTGTATTTCCTTTGTTTTGCTTCAATAGCCCACTTTCAATGTTATTTTATAGTGGAAAAATACTTAATACAATAACATGAAACCCTTCCTATCTTAGCAGGCTAGTATTTAACAATGTCATTAACCATCTAGGTTAAGGGTTAGTATTTTTGCATGCCTCAACTCTTAATTAAGGTTATAGTTTTGGACCCTTTAGAATCTTCTTGAAATTCCATGTGACTAGCTCGACTTGTGTGAGTAATGGTAGCAAAAGTGGCATCCACGCAATATCATGGGGTCAATAGGATATGAAAACTTATGAAAGGAGTAACTTCCTCATATGAACTATGATTGAGGTAATGTTCACATATTAAGAAATATATAAATGTATAATAATGCCGAGAGGCAATAATATTTGTAGAAACCTAAAAACAACTATTTAAGCCCTCGAAAGGGATCTAGATGTTTCTAGACCCCAAATCACCAAAGAAAAACATACCCTTGAAATGGTCCCTACAGGCCAATAAACATAAATTTTCCACCCAAAATCTACCAAAATAGATGAGAAAATATTTAAAGGTCCATTCCAAATCAAATAAAGACCCCTTTAATCACCAAAATTGCAATGCTTGAAATGGGTACAAAAGGAGGGCAAAGCAAGTCAAATTGCATGCCAAGAAAAAGTTATTTGGCACATTGGTCTTAATTATGGTACTAAAAATGTCATGAGAGTCATATCATCCTTGGAAATTGTGGGAACCTAAAATCACAAAGGCAAGGCATCACTAGCCATTGTACTTGTCAATGAAGCTTAAATAAAGGAAACTAGAGCTATCACTAACATCTTCAATCCTATATGGGTTATATATAAATCAAAATTATTGTTTATCTAAGGATTTATCTTTCGATATAGACTCAAATTCAACGTAAACTACCTAATTGATATTATTTACGTTAATAACCAACTTTAAAGGTGATCTCACACATTGTCCATGTGTTACAAATTAGTTTAGGCAAGACTAGCTAGAGGAATTAGCTTACTATCCTTGTAAGATATGGAATGAAAATCATGTTGTGCCCAAGAAAACATTTTGGCCATGTTACCACTCAAACTAGCAAGGGTCCTAGGAGGGGATCCTATGTAGCAACTATTAGTTCAATGGGAGCGATATCCCATTGTCACCTTAGTTAATGGCTCCCTATTTTTTACAGACTTTCACGGTGGGAGGAGACTCAATATACGGGGAATTATTAGATGAATAGTGATCAAAATTTAAACAGGAATGCAACAAATTACAGATATAACCATAAATACAGAGATGCAATAGAAATAAAACTGTCTCTCATTAATATCAAATAATGAAATATGCTTACAAACAGAATCGAAATAAGACTAGATCAGGTGATGGTAGCTTATCCCTGAGAAGAGATGTGGCGGCTACATGCCTCTAAACTGAGTTACAATGAGGCTCAAGGGCCTTTTATTATTTAACAATAAGATAAAACCCTAAACAACCAAAACCCTAACCCAAGGAGATGTAACACCAAGAGTTTATGGGCCCCATTGGGGTTAGTTGGGTAGCCAACTTCTCGGGGTTGTAGCTTGGTCATATTATCTATGTTTGATTTACATGATACCTCATTAGAAATATATCTCTAAGGAATACAACTAAAAATGTGATTTCAATGAGATCGCTTAGAGTGATATTTCCAAAAAAATGTCATTCAAGGCCTCAAAATGGCTCCGGAAGTTCAGGACCTGAAAAAACTGTCAAAAATAGTAAACTATGTTACAATTAAGGAAACTAAAAAACTGAAACAAAACAATGGTGGGGGTCCTCATGGAATAGGCGGGGGGACACCAATATCCACATGTATCATTCCTACCCCCTTAGGAAGCAATAGTCTCCATTGCGTTGAGTCCCTCGATGAGATGGGGAAACTTATGTTGAACTTGGTCGCTAGTGAGCCATTTTCCTTGGTTTAGGAGTTGGCCAGCTTTGACAACTTGATACAGTTGGATCTTATGCTGGTGAGTATTCTTGATCTGTGTATCCATGATCGGATCAGTTGTAGCTTGTTCCATGCACTCTGGATTTAACTCTGTTGGTGTGAGTTGTTCTGCAATGTTGGATGTGTCCAGTAATGGTGGAAAGTATGGCCAAAGGCGATCCATATTGAACATTGGGTGTAGGACAAGGAATGGAGGAATTCTGAGCTCAAAAATAATTATCTCCCATAGCCTTGGTGATGGTGTATGGCCCATATCGAAGAGAGTGAATCTTGCGATGGGTCCGAGCGAGGTGCTCCTTCTGCAAATGTAGCCAAACTTTGTGGCCCACCTGGAAGTCGCATGGCACCCAGTGTTGATCATGTCGTTGCTTGTATTGAGCATTGGCTTTGTCCAATATGTCATGGACCTGTCAGCAGATGTGTTTAATGTGCTCAATGAAGCTATTTGCCTTGTCGGCTTCAGATTGGACATGAGTAGAATCTGCCTAAGTCATTGCAAATGGTATGGCCACATCAATGGGACATAGTGGTTGGAATCCCAAGCCCACCTGAATACGGTTGTCACCAGTTGAGTTGTGGAGAGCCCAGTTGTAGCTATGTTGGAAATAGAGGAGGGTCTCATCCCATGTGTGTGGATTCTTTGAGTTGTACATGCACAGAATGTGTACGATCATCATGTTGATGACCTCTGTTTGGCCATCAGTTTTGGGATGGAAAGTTGTGGACTTAGTGAGCTTGGTGTCCAACATCGACCATAGACTGGACCAAAATGTATTGAGGAACCTATTGTCCCGATCTGAGATGATAGGCTGTGGGATCCCAAAGTGTACCCACACTCATTTAAAGAAGAGTTTTGCAGTGGCTTCTGCTGTGATACTCTTCTTGCAAGCCACCATAATGGCCATCTTCGATAATTTGTCAACGACCACAAAAACACAGTTGTTTCCATGCTTAGAAGAAAGGCAACCTGACATGTAATCCATGGAGATAGATTCCCAAGGTCAACTAGGGGTAGGCAGCGGAGTATAGAGACCTTACTTCTTGATGGTCGATTTGGCAATGGCGTAGGCAATGCAGGATCTTATGTACATCCCGACATCCTGCCGAAGATTCAGCTAATAGAAATACTTCTGCAATACTACCACCGTTTTCTTAACCCTGAAATGCCCAGTGGCCCGACTATAATGTGCTTCCCAAATCATCTTCGCACGCTCACTTGAAGGAAGACAAAGGTGTCCCAGGCAGCATAACAAAGCATCCTGGAAGTGAAAATTTGGAACTGTCTGACCCTCCAAGAGCGTATGGTATGTGAGGACAAATTTTGGGTCGTTTTTGTAGAGAAGTGACCAATCATAAGTCTCATTCCCATAATAGTTTAGCACAGTGGTTAACGCCATGATCAATGGTCGGCTGAGGTAGTCTGCAACATTATTTGTGATGTCCTTCTTGTACTTGATATTCAAATGGAATTGTTGTATTTATGTGGACCATTTTTTATGGTGATCATTCTGTAACTTCCCTTGCGTATGTATGAACTGCTTGGGTCGGTGGTCTGTGTGGATGACCATTTCCTTCCCCAAAATGTAATGCTTTCATTGTCAGCAGACCTGCACAATGGAATACATCTACTTGTCGTAAGTGGGATACTTTCGGACTGTATCTGAAAGTGTTTCACTGTGATATGCCATTGGATGCCCTTGTTGAGTAAGGACTGCCCCAATAGCATAGTCAGAGGCATCTTTCTCGATCTCAAATGGTTTTTGTAAGTCTGGTAATGTGTGCATCAGTGCAGAGTAGAGGCGATGTTTCAACTCTGTGAATGCCTTTTGTTGAGATTCAGACCGAAAGAATTTTTCTTTCGCTTCTCCTTTGGTGACTTGACTCAAGGGCCAAGTGATATGAGAGAACCCCAACTCGATCCTGATGTAGAAATTGGCAAGACCCAGAAAGTTGCAGGCTCTGTCAGAGTGGTTGGGGCTAGCCAGTCCCGAATGAATGGATCTTGGCTAGATCCACATGCACCCCCCTTTCATCAATAATGTATCCCAGATACTGAACCTAGGTCATGCTAAAAGTGCATTTCTCCAAATTGGCACACGGCTTGTGTTGCTGCAGTGTTTAAGAAAACTTGTCGGATGTGGTGGAGGTGCTCTTCCTAACTCTGGCTAAAGATTAAGATGTCATCCAATTATACCACTACAAATGAGTTGGTGAATGGCCGCAAGATGTCATCCATAAGCCTCATGAAGGTTTCAGGATCATTCGTCAACCCGAAAGGCATAACCAACCATTCGAAAAAGCCCTCCTTGGCTTTGAAGGCAGTCTTCCACACATCGAAGGGTTCGATTGGTACCTGGTGATATCCAGACTTCAAGTCGATCTTGCTAAAATATTTTCCCCCTTGAGGTGGTCCAGAAGGTGATCAATCCGTGGGATTGGGTACCTATTCCAGACAATGATCTTGTTCAGCGCTCAATAGTCAATATAGAGTTTGCAAGTCCCATCCTTCTTTTGTACCAACACATTCGGGCTCCCATAGAGCAATGAACTCAGCCGAATGTGACCTTTCTGCAATAGCTCCTGAATTTTCCTCTTAATTTCATCGTTCTCCAGAACAGAGTGCCAATAGATTGGTCATTAGGTAACGACGCATGTGGGGTCAGATCGATGGAGTGTTTGACCTGACAGTGTAGAGGCACCCCTGCGAGGAAAGTGAAGATGTCCTCATACTCCTCCACAACCTTGTCCATCTGTTTTTGTCGTGCGGAGAGGCCCTGTCTGGAGGTCATGGCTTCCATCTTCTTTCCTTAAGGGTGTATCATTAGGAAAACAAATTTCCCGAATTTTGAAATGAGCTTACTGCATTGTTTTGCAGTAACTAGAGAGATGGCAGTAGGTGGTGCTACCTCAAGTATCTTGTACAACTTATTTCCCATTGTAACAATAAAAACGCGAGGCCTTGACTCATACATAGCATGTCGCGTCCACAAGTATGGTTGGCTTAATAATACATCACAAACATCAAGGGGAGCAACGTCACATAATACCTCATCTGTGAAAGGCTTGATGTTGTATGGAAGGTGACATTGTTGGCTCATGCGCAAATCCCATCCTTAGTGAAGCCACCCAATGGTGTATGATTGTGGGTGTGTTTTGGTCGGTAAGCCTAGCCGCTTCACGACCTCTACTGTAATGAGGTTCTTTTGGCTCCCGTTGTCGACAATGAACTGTAGCGGGGAACCCTTTACCCACATCTGGGAGTGGAAGAGACACTCCTCTTCCTTTGAATCTTCAAGTTCCTCCTTCTAGATATTTGTAGTTTCAACAATGATGTTGGGCTCCACATCAATAATCTGCTTCCCTTTGTAATTCCCCTTGTTGGGTTCTGACTCAGAGTCGGAGCATGCATCTGATTCTGAAGCCTTCAGTTTGGCCACCAGTGACTTCTTGGCCCAACACTCACTTGTGTTGTGGGTGGAGCTCTTATGGAACTCACACCACTTTCTTGTGTCCTTCTTCGACTTCATAGTGTTGTCCTTTTCTTGTGTCCTTGGTGGGTTGTCCTGGGTCGTCCCACCTTAGATTTGTCCTTTGTTCTATGGTTTGGGGGCACCTTTCCCTTGCTTCGAATTCACAGATCCAAAGTTTCGCTTCTTTTTTTTAAACTTCTACTCAATCTTGACAACGTATCGGTATGTCGTGTCAAGCAAGGAGATGTCCAGGAACTCCATCTCGTCTTGGATGTATCTATGTAGGCAGTTGCGGTACTTTAGTACCAAATGTTTCTCAAAATCCTTGATACCCAACTTCGTGCGAAGGGTATGAAAAACATTGGTAAACTCCAGCACATCTTGGTCCCTTCCCTGCTGCAGTGTGGTCCACTTTATGCATTTTTCCTCGTAGCTCCCGACAGTGTAGTACTGCTCCTTGATGGCGTCCCTGAATGAATTCCAAGTGAGAGCGGCTGAAAACAGTGAGGTCGTACTTTCATCCTTCTACTCACAGTAGGTTTCCCACCATTCCGTGATATGGGGTGCAACTTTGAGAAGAGAAAAAGTAATATTTTCTCAGCTGGAAAAATCATGAACAAAAAAATATCCTTCTAGTAGATTCAACCATTCATCTACTACGTCTACGTCTATTTGGACCTCAAATATGGGAATGTCAAAGTTTACTTGTACCTTAAATGGTGTGGAGCCTCTAAAGTGACTGTTGGATGTGGATGCACTGCTGGTGGGCAACCGTTGAAGGATCTGGGCAAAGTTATCAATATTTGCATTCCTTTGTTTCTTGAGGACCTCCTTGAGCAATATTTTGATAGGATATCTTGCTCCCTCGTCTTTCTTTTCTTCCCCCATGGGAGGCCATCAGGATATCCGAGGCTGGTCTTGCAAAGGTTCGACCAGTTTGAGCCCTAACTCCTTATATCTCAACCTTGTTGGGGACATGCAAAGAAAATTCGAGAAAGAGAAAACCACTCTGATTGATCCGAATTTAAATAAGAATGCAACAAATTACAAATATAACCATAAAATACAGAGAAGCAACAGAAATAACACTATCTAGCATTAATATCAAATAATGAAATATGCTTACAAACAGAATGGAAATGAGACTAGCTCAAGCGATGGTAGTTTATCTCTAAGAAGAGATGTGGTGGCCACATGCCTCTGAACTAAGTTACAATGAGGCTCAAGGGCATTTTTATTATTGAATAATAAGAGAAAACCCTAAACAACCAAAACCCTAACCCGAGAATATTAACACCAAGAGTTTATGGGCCCCGTTGGGTTAGTTGGGTAGCCAACTTCCCAGGGTCGTAACTTGGCTATATTATCTCTATTTGACACTCATGATACCTCGCTAGAAAGATCTCTCCGAGGAATACAACTGAAAACACGATCTCAATGGGATCGCTTAGAGAAATATTGCCAAAAAATCGTCGTTTAGGGCCTCAAAATGGTTCCAAAAGTTCAAGACTAGAAAAGATGCCAAAAATAGTAAATTGTGCTACAATTAAAGAAACTAAAAACTGAAAGAAACAATGGTTGGGGTCCATGTGGAATTGTGGGTGGCCACCAATATCCACCTGGATTAAATAGATCAATAAGAGGATAATGATTGGTTCCTAAGGCTGACTCACAAGAGAGACTCAATTATATGGTTTTGTTTCTCAAGAAGTAAGGTGATACGCTCTCTAGGAAGGGCTAAGAGGATTGTCGAGGTTGGGGTTTGGGAGTATACCTTGTAAAGAAGATTCCTAGGCCTAGAATGGTCTTTATGTGATCTTTGTGGAATTTTAGTTGTAAAGTTGCGAGACCACACGGGACCAAGTGGACCCAGAATTTGGTCAAGGGTGTGGAGTTGATCAACCAAGGAAGGGATTGACCTAATTATGGAAGAGAAGAGGATAAAAGGAGAAATTTTCTTTTGAGATTTGGATGCAATGATCCTAATGAGGTCACTAACCCAAAAACAACCTAGGGAAATAAATGGTCTTGTGGTTAGGGCTTGCTATATCTCGAGATTCCACTATTGGATGTGCTTGAAATATGGAGGACCTCTTGAGAAAACTACAACATAGTAATGGACCAATTTTCAAAGGCTTAGGATGGCTACAAATGATTTTGTGTGATGCCTTAGGAGATCTTCTGGGGTTAGGACAACAATTGGAAGAAAGAAAGAAAAGAAATGTATTTTCTACCACCAAAGGGATACGAGGATCAGTGCCTTATTACTTGGTCTTAATGGAGTCAAGATACCCATAGATCATGAAGTTTCGTGAGTTAAGGAGCCCTAATTGATCTTTGTTAGCCCCTTCGAGGGAAGCAATTAGATCAATAGATATTTATACTTCAAATTTGCTAAGGAGACAATGCTTCGAGATCTTTAACCTAAGAGGTGCCTCTAGCAACATTCACCCAATCCCTCAAAAGTCAACACATGCATTTAATCACTTATTCATGGTCCCAGAAGAATTTCGCATTATATTTAACCCATACAAGATTAAAGATAACAACGTGCATGTAGTTAACAAGTAAGATGACAAGAATAGGATCGAAAATTTGACTTACATGAGAGAGAGAGTATATACATTTATCAAATTCGCATTAGAGAAGCTCCAAAGACAATAGTGAAATCCAAACATCATAGTGCATCAAGAAAAGCTCCAAAAAATCATCTAAGCAAAAAGTGTTAAAATATAATAAGAGATACTAATCCAAACCAAGTGATGATGATGAAAATGAATCACCTCACTTTTATTTATACAATCATTGATGAGTTTGATTTGACTAAATTTTGCCTAATTGAGCCCCAAATAATAAAATAATATGCAATAATAAAATCCCTTGGTGACAAGCCCATCAAATAGATCAATAACATAATAGTAAGCCTCTCAAGAGGCTTGAATGATCAATAAAGTGAGTCGTTGGGCCTTTAAAGAGGCCAATGAAGTCTTGAGTGTGTCATGATGTGAGAATGGACCTCAAACATAGTGGACAATGGGTTGGCGCCTTGTTTTCCAAGCAAATCCCTATGGTGCCCCCAAGTAGTTTTGAAGGACACAAGGACATCCTCATGGGTCTCCAATTGGATCATAAATACCTATAAACCATCTGTGAGGGCTAGGATGATGACATAATCCCTAATACATCCTCATCTAGACCCTAGAACACCTATCAAATATATGGTGCAAGTGTGGATCTTGTTCAGCGTGGTGATCCAGGTGCATCATCCTCATCCAAAAAGTGGAACATGAGAAATCAATGAGTGGTGTTGGGTATCCATGAAGTATTATCTACTATGGTGGAGGCCCATGGCTCTCAACACTCACCCTACAAGTTCCAATGTGGCCCTCTAGAGGGCTAGGACCCTGTATAGGGAGACTAAGCCCCAAATGGAGAACCACCTGCAATCTTTCATAAGATCCAATGCATCCCCTTTCTTTTCAATACAACAAATCATTAGAATAATCAAGTAGAAGAGCTTACAAGTCATGGAATATATGGGGCACTTCATGGTGGCATTCCATTCCTTATCAAGCTTTGGCATTTACAAGTGCCTCCAATCTCAATGAGGGGTTAATCAAGGACACTATTAAATGGTTTCAACCTTTAAAGGGGGTGACATGTCCATGGTACATTCCTCAAGTGGTAGGTGGAAAATGATATAGTAATGGAACAAAGTGGGGATTAGGGAAATCATCCACACCACATGTCATGATACAAGGGTAGCTATAATAAGGGAAGCCCACACCTAGTTATATGAGTGTAGAAGGGAGAAAATCATGGTACATGAGTTACCTTAGCCTTTGTTTTTCCACCCTTCTTCATATTCCTTTTTCTTTTGATTTAGTTTTCTTCATAACTCATCGGGGCTCCAAGGATGAGAGCATGTTATGTAGGATATAACAGTAGCTACCCCCTTAAGGTGGGTTAATTCATCGCCCACTAGGGGTTGGGAAAATCGTGGGTTCCTTAATGATGGATGGGGCTCATCTTAGGCCCATAGGAACTAGGGTGATGGCCATAGATAAGCAGTAGAGATCATGTTTGGATTTTTCACACATGCTAAATTTGTATGTCCTAACCATCTTTTGCATTTTGTGGTACATTTCCTATTAAGAGTGGCCAAATTATACTTTTCATTTTCTTTTTAGCTGCATCAACCTTTGGGTATCATTCCAAGCCCGAACCAAGGTGTGGACAAGGGGAGGGGGAGGCTAACCCTATGTGGACCCAGTGGATACAAGTGGACCCGAATGAGAAAAGAGATGAAGGGGATAAAATAAGTGGAAGGGAGTGATGTATATGGTGTCAGGATTTAGGACCACACAACCAAAATTTGGATTTCCCATGTAGTTTCAACCCTAAAGCTAATGGCCAATAAAGGAGATCCCATGAGAGTAGGATACAAGAGTACAGACCTAGCCCACTCTTTTTGTCGTGTCCCCCCATCAATCCATGCACAAAATCTCCCATGAGAAGTAAGGAAAATTACTCAACTATACCAATGGAAAGCCATACCTTTGGGGTCGGGAAGCCCACTTTCAAGCTTACAATCACAACAGATGGGCGAGAGACTAGATGGTTGGCTCAGGTGGCAGGGATAATGGCACATCGAGTTATCCGGTGGTTACAAGGGGTTGCTAGTTGTCAACTGAGGACCATCTAAGAGAAAAAAAAATTCCTATATGTACCACCCACACAGGGTAGGTAACATCTAGCTCCAATTGGGACATGAGATCTCAGAATAGTGTGAAAAGCTACTCAAACAGGAGATCATGAGAACACTAACAATCTCTTGGTACCATAGACCTGTTACCTGCACATATCAAAGACCAACACACAGGCTAGCATGTTTTTTTGGTGTCTTATGATCACCCATGCTTAGTATTAGGCCACTAAAAACAAATTAGTAAATAAATCTTGATTTTCAAATGCAATCTTAATCTAAATGCAACTAATCTAGCATGATAATATCATATGATGTTAGTTCATGGGGAAAATGAGTATGCAATGCATCCTACACTAACATGCATGTTACATCACCCAAATACTAAGTGTAATCATAGACCCAATGTAACCAACATATCATCCAGTCAATACGAAAGTAACTTCCTTTATGCTCACTCATGCAATAGATCCAATGGCAGGGGTAGGAATGAAAACATGAACAGTCACGAGGCAGGAGGAGGGAAAATGAAATGACCATGCATGGAGTACCACAGAGAAAGAGGGAGCCAAGGGATGTAATCTATTCCACAATATTCATTCTTTCAACCAAAAGATAGAGATATCAACAATTAAGCTCATAAACCTCTTATGGATAGCAACCTTAGGCAAATCATCCCCATTATGGTCCCCAACATTAATATCATGCTTCATGACCACCATAGGGTCATGACTAGGAGGAAAGGGAGACCAATAAGAAGGGGAGACATGATAGGCAAGTTGCTCATGATAATCATATTCACACTCCTGAGGGTATGAGGCAGAAAGAGGGATACATCTAATGGATAGATATTCCTTAGCATCATACCTAGGAGAGGAAGATGGATTATCCATAATTGGGATAATGTGAGAATGGCCAAGGCGAGGGTTCATGGATAATGTAGCTATGTTATTTGGATCGAGGAAAAGGCATGGGAAAGCAAGGCCTTTGTTAGTGTCATCATTAATGTCGCAAATGGGGCCCACTATTTCTAATAAACCTTCTTCAGGCATGGGAAAACAATGATCCTCCTTTTCAATGGTGTGAATAGTCATATCATCATGAGTGATATCCTAGAGAAAAGGAGAGTCAATTTCAACCTCATTTTCTGTGTCAGAATCATAAATAGGGTCACTGTCAAAATGATGGTTTCCCATATCTCATTTCCCTTCATTAATGCATAAGAAATGAGAAATGTCATCTTCACAAGGAGATACAATATTAATATCTTTGAATGTCCTTTCTTGAATGAAAGCCTCCACTTGATTATGTCATTATGGACTTCAATAGGACTCTCGCTCATGCCATGCACATTCTCAATTCCTAAATTTGCATCCTGAAGGCCCTCTATGGACTTATGGTCATCACGATCTTCTTCAAATGGATTCCATTCTTCCATATATTCCTCACTTTAATGATTGTTTTCTACCTTTGAATTTTCTTCAAGGTCACCTTGATCATCCATCTGATAACATTCTATGGGGCTTTGCAATTGACTATAATATTTTTCATTGATAAGGTCAGTTAAAATGTCAAAATCACAGGCTTGGGTAGCAAATTCAAAGAGACGACTAGGATCCTTCTCATAGGCACACATTATTATATAGAGTTGTTTTTTTGTAGTCCCATGAAACTTGAGCATGAATTCTTTATCTATACTCCAACAATTCTTCATAAAACTCAGCATATTTTTCCACATTCTTTTGTAGTTCTTGAAGGTCTTGATCATTGAGTTTTTTAAATGGAGAGCCAAGGGTAATTTATTTTCGAAAATAATCCTTTTTTCATGATTTTGCATATTAGGATCAAAATGGAGTCACCAAGATGAATCAAAATGTCTTGATAGATTCTTGCTTCACCCTACACGCATTAACTTTAAAGCTCAATGAAGAACTAGGGCTTTGTTCTTCCAATGGAGCCACCAAGAATGATATGTCAATGATGTTATAAGGGAAACAAGGCACATGTCTCATGTCCCTGACAACGGTGCCAAAATGTTACCTCTCAAACTAGCAGCGGTCCTAAGAGGGGATCCTATGGAGCAACTACTAGGTCAAGGGGCAATAATGGAGCGATAGCCCACTGTCACCTCAGTTAAGGCTCCATGTTTTTTACATACTTTCACTGATGGGAGGAGACCTAGTATAATGGGAATCACTAGATGAATAGATCAATAAGAGGATAATGAGTGATTCCTAAGGCCGACTTATAGAAATTATGTGTAGATTTGAAGCTTCTCATGTAATTTACTAAAACACAAGACTCAAATCTACTCTACTCAATTACGGAAGCTAATTCACGATCAAGAACACAAAACATCAACATGCATGAATATTTATCACACATACACAGAGATTTATCTAGAGGAAATAAAATTCTCAAAACCTCTTCATATATGTATTGCATTAATCAGAGAATAGAGAAGAAATAAAATGCTTGCTCAAGTTTGAGCACACTCTCAACTGTATAGTCCATCCCTTTGCCTAACTGACTAACTCTGGCCAACACTTAGCCAATTTTCCTATCTTCCAAGCTCCTATTTCCTTGCATTTTTCCTTGAGGAATTATGCCCTTATTAATTAGGAAATTCCTCAATTGGAATTGTGGAATCCATTAGGCTCATCCTCTGATTGCATACACCACCTATACAACTTGGAATAGTCTACAACTGATAGTACACTACCCTTGAACCTCTATCTCAACTAGTAACTTGAGATCTATGCATGCATCAATTATTTTAGGTTGATTGATCATTTAACTGAATGATTACTAAAGAGGACTGAAGTCACACCCCTCTACTGGACCCTCCATTGGTTCCTCTAACAATTGGAACTAGTTTAACTGACAATAACTCAATTTAACTTAAATAGATTGCTAGAAATTAGCAATCAATCATATTGTACTTAACTCAAGCTTCTCCAACTTGAATTAACTGAGTTATATGAGTGACAAGTTCCATGTCACCTCAGTTAACTACCTCCAAGATTTCTGTTGAAATAGAAATTCGAATTCTCTCTAGTTTGACCAAGGAAAAGTCAAACTGAAAATTTCTTGTTGCATTTTCAACACTCCCTCTCAGCAAGAAATTGATTATAAATTACCGCAATCCTATCTCTATGGAACTCGAATTTCCCTCTTGACAAATTCTTTTTCAAAATGCTTGCATCTTGTTCCTCTGTAGGAATGTATTCCAACAACATGATCTGCCTCTGCACACAATCTCGTAGATTGTAACACTGGATATCGATATGCTTGGATCGATCATGAAATATGGGATTATCATAGATTTTGATACAACTATGATTATCACAGTAAATCACAGTAGGATCCATCATTTGACCAAATAACCCAACAAGAATCTTTCTCATCTAGATCTCCTAACATGTTGCTTGATTGACAGCCATGTATTTTTCTTTTGTCGAGCTAAGTGCCACTGATATTTGCTTCCTATTGTACCAGGAAAATGCTACAGACCCAACACTAAAAATTCCTCCTGATGTGCTCTTCTTGTGTGATGGACTCCCTTCCCAATCTGCTTCTGTGAAGCCTTGAAGTTTCACTCATTTTTCTGTTTGTACCAAAGTCCAAACTGAGTAGTGTCTTTGAGGTATCGCAACACATGCTTTGTTTCCTTCCAATACATTTTTTTTTGCCTAACCATCGCTTGACTAAGTTGGTTGACTGCAAACGCATGTTTGGTCGTGTGTTCACCAAATACATAAGAGAACCCACAAGCCTTCGATAAATGGTAGCTTCCACTACTTCACCTGAAGTAGCATCCTCTTTCCTCCAATTTCCTGTTAGAGGAGTCTCCATTGGTTTACTACTCTCCATGTGGAACTTATTCAGTATCTCATTGGCATACTTTCCTTGAGAGAAAAATAGTTCCCCATATCCTTTCCATACTTCCAAACTAAGAAATAATGCATGAGTCCCATGTCCTTCATTTCAAATTATCTTGCAAGGTCCTCCTTGCAAGATCTGATCAACTTTTCATCACTAGTTAAAATTAAATCATCGACGTATATCACAATAATCAATAATTTACCTTCAACCATAATATGATAAATATTTGCATCTACATCACTTTTTGTGAAGCCCAACCAGGTGAGATAGTTGTCGATCAGGTGTACCAAGCACAGGGTGTTTTCTTGATTCCATACAACACTCGCTTGAGTCTACACACATGTGAATCTCTGTTAAATGTCTCAAAACCTTCTGGTTTCTCAATATACACCTCCTCCTCAATAAATCCATTGAGAAATGTTGTCTTCACATCCAACTGGCAGATCTTCTACCCCATCTGCACAGACAGTTCTAGAATTGACCTAAAAGATGAGTACCTTGCTACTGAAGCAAAGGTCTCCTCATAGTCAATTCCCTCAACCTGAGAGAACCCCTTGGCCATAAATTTGGCCTTGTATTTCTCTATACTTTTGTCTGTTGCATGTTTTACCTTGTAAATCCATCTCGAACCTACCACTGATTTGTTTGTTGGTCTTGGGACTAGTTCCCAAACATTGTTTCTGACAATGGAATCATATTCATCTACCACAACATCAACCCATACAGGATTCTCTACTACTTCCTCGAATTAGGATGACTCAGTCTCTACTAGCTCAGTCATCAAACCCATGTAGCTAGTGTACTGATCTGGTGACCTCCTCTTCCTGCATTGTAAAGTAGGTTTTCCCAAATTCTCTCTAGCATCATGCAATAATCTATTAGCTTCCCTAGTTCGTTTCCTTCCTTCTCTGGATGTCTCTTATTGAGTGGATGTCTCCACTCTCTGCTCTGCTTGTGCCTTCTCCACAAATTCTTGAGGTTCTTCGTTTGGAGTTAAAAGCTCATGATATGAATACAATTGAAGCTCCCTCTCAGGAGAACACTTCATTGTCTTCTCCTCATCAAACTTCACATCCCTTCAAACAACTGTCATTCTAAGAGATGGAAAGTACACATGATAGTTGTGAGGTGTTTCTGTGTACCCCACAAATATCCCCAACTTTGTTGTCGGCGCTAGCTTTTTCTTTCATTCCTTGGAGACATGGAAATATAATAATGCTCCAAATATCCTTAAGTGTGATACATATGGTTTCTTCCCTGAAAAATCTTCTTCTCGTGTACTCATGCCAAGAATCCAATGAGGATTCTTGTTTTGCAAATGGACCGTTGTGTTGCATGCTTCAGCCCACAAGTGCAGTGGTAGGCCTTGGTCATGCAACATCGCCCTTGTTGTTCCCACAATACTTTTGTTCTTACTCTCAGCCACCCCATATTGTTGTGTTTATGGGGTGTTGTCAACTCCCTTCGAATGTCTTCCTTTGCAAATAAATTTTTAAACTCATTCGACACATGCTCACCTCCATTATTGCTCCTGAGAGCCTTCACTTTCTTGTCAGTTTCTTTCTCAACAAGTGCTTTAAATTCAAAAAACTTGGAGAATATCTCGTCTTTCTTTTGTATGAAGAAGATCTAGCACTTCCATGAGAAACCATCTATAAATATAACATAATACATGTTTTTGGTGGTGGAGGCTGTCGAGAATGGTCCACAAACATCTGAGTGGATCCTTTCAAGGACTACATGCGCCTTGCTCTCCCGATCATGGAAAGTGGATTTTGTGTACTTCCCCAACATACACACTTTGCATGTATCCTACTGCTCTAGTGCTCCTTTGGGGAGGCCTATGGCAATCTGTTGCATAATATTGAAAGTGCCATGATGCAAATGGCCAAGTCTTTTATGCCATAGTTCACCGACATCTTGGCTCTACACTTTCTCTACCTTTGTGCTTAATTCAGCACAATTTTCCACATCTAGCTTGTAGAGGTTCTTTACACAAACCTTGATCTGCTTCACTTATCCCATGGTGATGTGTCTTAGAAATTATTTCCCTTTGCTGAAGATCAGATCGTAGCCACGGTCTTCCAACACCATGATGGAAATCTGATTCTTCTTTAGACTCTGTACAAACATCACATCCTTGAGCCTGAGAGGGGATCTTGACTCCCTCTGAAAGGTGACTGTACCAATACCATTCGCGTTGTACCTTCCAACATCTCCCATCTCGATGTGAATTTAGAGATCTTTTTCCTCCATGTCACTGAAAATTTTGTGTTCCCCGTATGTGGAACGAGGCACCACTATCCAAATACCACACACTCCCCATCATTGTGTTTACCATACATACAATGAAGGTGAAGTCCAAATTGAATTGTGAAGCCAAAGCTTCACCTACCACTCCTCCTGAGGGCTTCTTGCATGCTTTCTTATGTGGAAACTTCGTTGCATAGTGCCTGAGTTCATGATAGTGAAGCACTTGATTTTGGAAAAGTATTTTTTCTTGCCCTCTTGACTGGAATCTCCTTTGGATTGGGATTTATTCCCTTTCCTATTTTTTTCCTTTCCATCCAAGGCACAGTTTTCTTTATCCTCACCTGTGGATGAAGTCTCATCTCTAGTATTCCGCCTTATCTCCTCCTGTACCAAATCGAACCATAAGCATTCCCAATTTGGTAATTTCACCTTCCCATTCACTGAATTTTGGTAGTTGTGCCAGCTCTTGGGAAGACCTGGAAGGGCTAGGCTTACCAATTCATCTTCGACAACCGTAACCCCCACACTACCAAATTCATCACGACATTGTGTGAACTTACTCAGGTACTGTGGGATGGTGTCACCTTTTTCATCTTGATATTTCAAAGCTTGTCCTTGAGTGCCAGCTTCCTGTGGTCACTATTGTTCTGGAACAAATATTTCAATGCTTTCCACATTGCATACAAAGTCTCCTTCCCGTGGATATTTGAGACAATATGGTCTCATACTCCCTCCAATATGATCCTCCTTGCCTTGGCTACACACTTCTTCTATTCTGCTAGATTTTGAGCATCAATTGTTGTTGGTTTCTGCATATCTGTATCAACAAAATCCTTCAACCCATTATCTTCCAGCACTTCCTCCATGCAGTCCTTCCAAGCAACATAATTCAAGATTCCCTCAAGGGCATACTCAAGTCTTAGTCCATATAAAGCCATCCTGCTAGCTCTGAAGAATCGATCTTGTAAATTCGATCCTCCTGCAATAACAACTTCGAAATCCCTTCTCTACTATGAATCCTGCTCTGATACCATGTAGAAATTATGTGTAGATCTAAAACTACTCATGTAGTTTACAAAAACACAAAACTCAAATCTACTCTACTCAATTGTGGAAGTTAATTCATGATCGATAACACATATCATAAACATGCACGAAGATTAATCACACATATAAAAATATTTATTTAGTGGAAAGCAATTGCTCAAAACCCCTTCCTATATGTATTCAATTAAACAAAGAATAGAGAAGAAATGCAAGGCTTGCTCAAACCTAAGCACACTTTGCAATTGTATAGTTTATCCCTCTACCTGACTCATTGACTATGACCAACACTTAGTCAGTTTTCCTGTCTTCCAACTCTTATTTCTTTGTGTTTTTCTTTGAGGAATTAAGCCCTTATTAATTAGGAAATTCCTCAATTGGAATTGTGCAATCCATTAGGCTCATCCTCTGACGACATGTACCACCTGTACAACTTGGAATAGTCTACAACTGATAGTGCATTGCCGTTGAACCTCTATCTCAATTGGGTAACTCGAGTTCTCTGCATGCATCAATTATTTTAAGTTGATTCATTAGTTAACTTAATGATCACTAAAGATCATTGAAGTCACATCCCACAACTAGACCCTCCACTACTTCCTCTAACAGTTGGAACTAGTTTAACTAACAATAATTCAATTTAACTGAAATAGATTAGCAATCCCTCATACTGTATTGAACTAAAGCTTCTCCAACTCGAATTAACTGAGTTAACTGAGTGAAAAGTGCCATGTCACCTCAATTAACTACGTCCAAGATTTCTGTTGAAATAGAAATTTGAATTCTCTCTTGCTTGACCAAGGAGACGTTAAACTGAGAATTTATTGCTACATTTTCAACACGACTCACAAGAGAGACTCAATTATATGGATTTCTTGCTTGGGAAGCAAGGTGATATGCTCTCTAAGAAGGGATAAGAGGATTATCGAGGTTAGGGCTTGGGGGTATAGCTTGTAAAGATTATTCCTAGGCCTAGAAATCCTTACGGAGAGTTGGTATTTATGTGATCTTTTGTAGAATTTGAGTTGTAAAGTTGCAGGACCACAGGGGACCAAGTGGACCCAGAATTAGATCAAGGGTGTGGAGTTGATCAACCAAGGAAGAAGCTTGACCTAATTATGGAAGAGAAGAGGATGAAAGGAGAAATTTTATTTTGAGATTTGGATGCAATGATCCTAATGAGACCACTAATCCAAAATCAACCTAGGGTAAGAAATGGTCTTGTAGCTAGGGCTTGCTATATCTCGGGATTCCACTATCATAATTGCTTTAAATTTGGAGGACCTCTTGAGAAAAATACAATGCAATAGTGGACCAATTTTCAAGCATTTTGGATGGCTACAAATGATTTTGTGTGATGCCATAGGAGACCTTCTGGGGTTAGGCCTAGAATTAGAAGAACGGAAGAAAAGAAATGTTATTTTGACCACCAAAAGGATATGAAGATCAATGCTTATTACTTAGGCTTAATGGAGTCAAGATAAACATAGTTCATGAAGTTTCGTGAGCTTAGGAGCCCTAATCATGATCTTTGCTAGCCTCTCCAAGGGCATCAACTAGATCAATAGAGATTTATACTTCAAATTTGTGAAGGATATAAAGTTACGAGGTCTTTAACATAAGAGGTGCCTCTAGGAACATTCGCCCAATCCCTCAAAGGTAAATGCATGCATTTAATCACTTATTCAAGGTCCCAAAAGAATTTCACATTACATTTAACCCATGCAAGAATAAAGATAACAACATACATGTAGTTAACCAGTAAGATAACAAGAATAGCATCAAAATTTTGACTTACATGAGAGAGAGAGAGTATATCCATTTATCAACTTCACATTAGAGAAGCTCCAAAGGCAATAGAGAAATTCAAAAATCATAGTGCATCAAGAAAAGATCCAAAAATTCATCCCAACAAAAAGTGTGAAAATATCATAAGAGATACTAATCCAATCCAAGTGATTATGATGAAAATGAATGACCTCACTTCTATTTATACAATCACTAAGGAGTTCGATTTGCCTAATTTGGCCTAATTGAGCCCCAAATAATAAAATAATATGCAATAATAACATCCTTTGGTGACAAGCCCACCCAATAGCTCAATAACATAATAGTAAGCCTCTCAAGAGAGTCGATTGATCAATAAAGTGAATCGTTGGGCCTTTGAGGAGGCCTAATGAAGTTCCGAGTGTGCCATGACATGAAAATGGACCTCAAACATAGTGAAAAAAAGGTTGGCCCCTTATTTTCCAAGAAAATCCTTGTGGTGCCCCCTAGTGGGTGTGAAGGACACAAGGACATCCTCATGGGTATCCAAGTGGATCGGAAATGCATGTAAACCATCTGTGAGGGCTAGGATGATGACATAAGCCTTGATACATCCTCATTTGGACTTTGGGATATATGTCGAATGTATGGTGCAAGTGTGGAGCCAATTGGGCATGGTGATCCAAGTGCAACATCCTCATCCAAAACGTGGAACATGAGCAATCAATGATGGTGTTGGGGATCCATGAAGTACTCTCTACTATGGTGGAAGCCCATGGCTCTTAATGCTCACCCTACAAGTGCCAATGTGAACCTCTGGAGGGTTAGAACCCCCTATAGGCAGACCAATCCCCAAATGGAGACCCACCTACAATCCTGCATAAGATCCAATGTGTCCCCTTGCCTTCCAATACAACAAATCATTAGAATAATCAAGTATAAAATATTACAAGTCATGGAATCGATGAGGCACTTCATGGTGGCATGCCCTTTCATAACGGGATTTGGCATGTACAAGTGTCTCCAACCTCAATGAGGGGTTAATCAAGGACCCTATTAGGTGGTTTCAACCTTTAAAGGGGGTGAGATGTCCATGGTACATCCCTCAAGTGGCAGGTGACAAATGACATAGTAATGGAACAGAGAGGGGATCAAGGGAATCATCCAAACCACATGTCATGGTACAAAGGTAGTTATAATAAGGGAAGCCCACACCTAGGTATATGAGTTTAGGAGGGAGAAAATTGTGGTACATGAATTACTCTAACCTTTTTTTTCCATCCTCCTTCATATACATTTTTCTTTTGATTGATTTTTCTTCATAATTGCTCGGGGCTTCGAGGATGAGAACATGTCATGTAGGATATAGCAGTAGATACCCCCTTAAGGTGGCGCAGTTCATCGCCCACCAGAGGTTGGAACAATCAGGTTCCTTAATGATGGAGGGGGCTCATCTAAGGCCCATAAGAACCAGGGTGATGGCCATGGATAAGTGTTAGAGCTCATGTTTGGCTTTTGCCCACGTGCTAAATTTGTATGCCTCAGTCATCTTTTTCATTTGTGGTACATTTCATGTTAAGAGTGGCAAAAATATGTTTCTTCTTTTCTTTTTAGCTGCATCAACCTCCAGGCATTGTTCCAGGACCGACCCAAGGTGTGGATAAGAGGAGGGGGAGGGGAGACTAACTCTGTGTGGACCCAGTGGACACAAGTGGACCCATATGGGAAAAGAGATGAATGGGGTTAAAATAAGTGGAAGGGAGTGTGTATATGGTGTCAAGAAGTGGGACCACGCAACCAAAATAGGTATTTCCCATGTAGTGCCAACCCTAAAGCTAATGGTCAATAAAGGAAATCCCACAGGACTAGAATACAAGGCTAACCACAAAATCGAGCAATCAAGACAAGAGTACAAACCTAGACCACTATTTTCGCCAAATCCCCCCAGCAATCCATGCCCAAAAGTGCCCAGGAAAAGTAAGGAAAATTACTCAACTATAGCAATGAAAAGCCATACTTTCGGGTTTGGGAGGCCCACCTTCAAGCATACAATCACAACAGATGGGTGAGTGACCACATAGTTGGCTCAAGTGGCTGAGATAATGGCACATAGAGCTATTTGGTCGCTGCAAGGGGTTGTTAGCTATCGGTTGAGGACCTTCTAGGAGAAAACAATTCTCCTATATATACTACCCACAGGTGGTGGGTAATAGGGCACAAAGTGAAAAAGGTCCTATAAATTCCATCCCTTGTTTTAAAAAGGTTACCTTGGTAAAATAGGGCATAAATCACGACGCTCCATAATAAATGATCATTACCTACTTTTTAGCATTTCTCACATTTCTTAACCTTCTTGAAGTGGCCTTTGAAGATTATAGGTCACCAAAGACATGAGCACAATATGTTATTGTTTCGTACTTGTTAGTGAAAAATGGTTTCTTTCCACTCCATGATGGGACTCGTGAATTACAATTTATTTTTCCAATAGATGTACAAATCTTCTCTACCTACTATAGGTCCCCACCAACATCTTGAATCTTAGTGCTTCTACACTAAACTTCTCCTTCGTGTGGTGGTAATGTCCCTTACGGTTTCCAAATGTTTGAGAAAATGACACCTCTAAATATCCTAACACTATTTGTACAAGAAAATGATTAGCATTGGGAAAATCTCCTTCCCACTCTTTTTCAATGTCCCTATCAACTATCTTGGAACGATGATCTATCCCTACATTGGAATTTTTAAGAATGAGGAAAGAAAAATCAAAATTATACTCTTCAAAGAGGATTTACCCCTTTCTTAGTCTCTCCAATAGAAATGGTTTGTTCAGATATTCTCAAAGGTTGGTGATCAATAAAGAAATGGAACTTTTTAGGAAAAGAATAATGCCTAAGATTCTATAATGCATAGATCATGCCTACAACTTCTCTCTCTTTGGTATTATCTCTTGTTCATTGGTGACAACTTCCAACAATCATAGTATCATGTAGCCCATACATTTTTCTCTTTGTTGTATTAAAACAACTTTGATGACTATACCTTGTGCATTCACTTGTACATGGAATATCTTATTCCAATTAGGGAAGATTAATATGGTTCCTTCACTGATCATATCCTTTAGTGCTTCAAAACCTTATTGGCATTCTTCCATCTATCCAAAAAGGTGTACACGTGTACCCTCCTTAAATGTGATGGAAATAAATGAAATTGGCTATTTAATCACTCGTAAGGTTGGCCAATGCCTTATCAAAAGCATCCCCTTCCCTACGCAATATATACCAACTTGCCAATGGTCACTTTGCAAATGAGTTTTTCCTTACCATTTAAGAGGAATGGAAATTGTTAGAATACACATGAAATGATTTATATAAGTTTATACAACTTGAAGCTTAAGTGTTAAATGTGCAAAGACCCATTGTTTTAGATAAAGTATCAACACAACCTTAGAATGGTTGTCTAGTGGAGGATAACCTTAGATTTAGTCAATGTAATCATTCAATTTTTTGGGCATTCCATTTCCTTTTGAATATTCCCTAAAGGAGTTCTGGGATGTGGTGTTCTAGAGGGAGACATGTAAGAACCAATCAAGTTGATAAATTTTGGAACTTTGACACCATATGACATATTCCCATACAATCATATGGAACATTGTGCAAACTTGTATAAAAAGAATCATCACCTCAACAATGTTCCATGACCATTTGAAACTCTCGCTCATGTATGATGCCTCTCGTTTTAAGGAAAACCTAATAAGTGCTTAGACATTTATGATCTATAGATTTAAGAGAAATATTGAGGAATGGATCGCCAAGCTACAATGTTAGCTACTCATTTCTAGACATACATGAAGGTTGTTATATCTACCATGTCTACTAATTATGTTGTTGGGATCCCTCCTTGAGTGCCAACAAAAGATTGGAAGGCTCATAAAAAAATGTGTGGACCAACTTGAAGGTCATAAGGGCTTTCACAAGGTTAATTAAAATCTTTGTTGCATTCCAACTTAGCCTTTGAGGTGGTATGGGAATTCTCAATAACCATACTATGGGACAAGAGCCTCGAGAAGTGCTCCTAGAGAATAAGATCACTTAAGGTGTTGCCCTGGGGCAAGAAATCACAGTCAAGGTTAAGTGTTCAATACCTTATCCTTCCCATAATCAAGGTTAAAAATCAAGGCCAATATTGTGGCTCAAAGTATGTGGAGATCTTGATAGATAGGAGGGAAACATGTTAAGTTCATCCTTTTCTTTTAATCAACAATTTGTTTGGTGGTTATCTCTTATAATTCAAGATAATAACTCATTTGCAAAATCCTCATGATTTTTGACATTAAGGGTTTTTAATACATTGATCAACACCATATTGGATGACTTTGAGATAAGAACCAAAGATTGGATTTGATTGTATTGCACTAAACGATAAATCAACACCAAGTAACACATAAAAGGTGGCATCAAATATGCATGTGGGCTTTTGCATTGATGGTGAATGGGTACTTGTTAAGACACTCCCTACAATAGGTCACCAATTTAATTCCCTTATGGATGTTTGCCTGCAAAAAAAAGGGGGAGTTACATCATATATACTTAACCAAAGATAAATGATAAATCAAGATTGAATAATGCAAAGAGGTTGACTAGGTTTGGACAATTAAAACTTTTGATTCCCAACTCCCTCCTATTCAATCTTGAAGTGCTATCATCATGAAATAGAATTGCAATCGAATGTGTCCAAGGTTGGACTTAAATATAAGGCAACATATAGCTATTGTAGCTAATTGGAAAAGAATAAGCAATATTAATGCTAATGCAACATACATTTAAAAGTTACAAGGAAGCACCATGAGTTCAATAATAATAAGCCTCATAGCATCCAATACAACACTTGAATAATAAAAATCCCTACGTTCATCTTAGCAATTTCAAGAGTCGAGAAGTCATCAGAATTTGTGATGGTTGTAGTCACCATGATGGCAATATTATTTTTGGAATCTTAATATTTTGAATCAATATAAGTAGGCCTACAACTTTTTCACCTTCTACCCTTCTCCATCTTTAAATAGCCCAAGTCCCACCACCTACTTTAATATATATATATATGTGGAATAGATTGGTTGCAACAAACATAGATTAATGAGGCCTATTATCCAACCCAATAAGAAGCTTGGATGGGGGAGATGGGAAAATGACACTGAGACGAAGCCGCCTTCATTTCGAATTAACACTTGAAAATAGGGAGTGGGTTAGTGACTTCGTTCTGACATAAATTCATTTTTCCTAAATTATGTATTTTTTATTTATTAAATATTTTTTTCATACAGTCCAGCCAAAAGGGGGAGACAAGGAGTGAAGTGGACATGGTGGTTAGACAAAATTAGTTGGTTCTAAGGTCTTTAATGCCCTTACACTAGTGTTAGAGGACAATGCTCAGGGGACTTTTTTTTTTAAGAAAAAGACTAGTATACAAATTATTAGATCCATTTTAATCCTTGATATACGAAAACATCAAAAAAGAATGAAAACATTTTCTTATGATCAAAAACTTATGGAAAGATTTACGCTATAAAAAGGCAACCAGAGATACAAAATTAGGTAGGTTATCACATAAAAGTTCCTTTGCAACATTCTAAATGGAATATACCTATACACGCAGTCCAGCCAAAAGTATCCACTTCTCATGCAAGACAATCAAGCATAATTAGTAACAAAGAGAGGGAGGATGCTAACATATTAATCATGAGAATTTGAATGGCAAATCTTTAGGCCCGTGCTATACAAATGTTGACGATTGCAAACAAGGCAATGATAACGGGCAGATTTTCAAGTAGAAGTACAGTAACATGAATTGAAACAAAAATGTATCTCTTGGCACAATAATGAATGGAATCACAAACATTCCATGTAAAAAGGGGAGAAGAGAGAGAACTAAATAAGCTCTATCACATAAAAATGCATTCCCAACCTTCCAAATGTAACGGGCAGATTTTCAAGTAGAAGTACAGTAACATGAATTGAAACAAAAATGCATCTCTTGGCACAATAATGAATGGAATCACAAACATTCCATGTAAAAAGGGGAGAAGGGAAAGAACTAAATAAGCTATATCACATAAAAATGCATTCCCAACCTTCCAAATGTAATATACCTACACACAGACAAGGTCACTCACACAAAGCGAAAAGTATCTGGTTAACATCCAAGCAGAGAGGGAGGACGCTGACACATAATTGTCAGAACTTGATTAACAATTCTTTAAGCCTATACGTTACCTTTGTTGACGACTGCAAACAAGGCAGTGGTGATGGGCAGATCTTGTAGTAGTAACAGGAATTGTTACAAAACAGATGTAATTACAAGAAACAAGAACCAATCAAGCTCATAAAAGGTTATAGATGAAGAAACCCAAATATAAAATTGTTCACAAAGAAATAGAATTCTTCTCCATAAAGCAACTTCATATCAATGTTTCTATCAACAATGAATTATAAAGCCTATAAAATAGAGAGAACAATGTTTGGAGACAGTAGACAAGCTAAAGGATAGCTATACTAGTAAAATTACACAACTCCAAACAAGAAAGCAAGCATAACCATGATAAGATGAGTGAACAATAAAACAAACAGACAAAGCAAAATTGCTGGCAGATTGTAAAATAAGATAGAAGTTGCAGTACAAGGACAGCCATAAATATCACGCCCTAAAGAGGAACTAGCTTGTGTTTTGATAGTTTTAGTGTCAGACAGAGATTTTAATAACTTCAACGTCAAAGTGGAAGGGCAAAGCCTTGCAGACTATAATCATGGACAGGATTCAAATGAATGAAAGAAATAAATTCCCCGCTACAGTGGCAACCAGTTATCCATACTCAATTGCATGAAATTGATATAAATAGAGGGAAAATTTTCTGCACTAGAATGGCAGCCAGCCCTGAATTGTTGACATCATATTTTAATGAATAAAGAAATAAGTTTTATTATTACAGTGGCAACCACCCTTATGAACTCGAGAGCATCAACTATCAAATGAATGACGGAAATGCATTCCCCAAAGGACTGCTGTCAGGAACTCAGTAGCATGCACCCTTTGACAAAGGGTCTGCACGCTCTCCATCAACTTCTGAAGAGTAATATTTATACCTCCCAACCTCTTAAGTTGGTTGCACGAGCCACACGTTCCAGTCCAAGTGAGAATGCCCCCATTCGTAGATCACAATCAAGTTTTTTACACATATCCTTGATGTCTGTGAAAGCACTCATCATATATGTCCGTAGTTCGTTATTAACTTGAGGTTCATCCCACCTAAAACCTTGGATATTCTGCAATGAAAGAGACAGAGTAAATTCACAATAACATTCTTGTGTGTGACATCAGCAGAGAGGTGTGACCAGTACAAATCAACAGAATTGTCCTTGGAATTACATCAAACAGGACTGCAAGAGAATGAATGCAATACTTCTCATCCTAGAAAGACCTATCCCAAGATTCACCTTGAGTGGGGTGAGTAAGAAAAACACCATGCAGCCTACCAAACTACTCCAAATCAGATAATATTTTATCATTTTCTAATTAACTGTCACAAAACAGAAATTTGTTCCCATCTTTAGTTACCTGAACCCACTCAAAATAGCTGACAATTACACCGCCAGCATTTGCATATATGTCTGGCAGTATAACAACTCCTTTCTTTGATAAAATCTGTACATTAAAAGCCTAAAATCCTTTAATTTTAATCTAACACTAAATTTAAGTATCTTTGAAATAGTAAAAGGAAAAAATTATAAATCATCTTGATAAGAATCCAGCCTACCTCATCAGCCTCTGGATCTGTGGGATGATTTGCTGCTTCAACTATGAATTGAGCTCTCAATTCACTAGCATTTTCCCTGCAATGAACGCCCACTTTCATTCAACATCTGTTTCAAATCTATATTGCAGCAGTAGTATATACGTCAACAGTCACGCATCTAAAACAGTCACTTAGTCAAAAGAATTTGAAATAGAAGTGTCTTTACTCATCTTCCATATTTGCTATATTTAAGGCATAATTTAAATAAAAATTAACCTGCTTAGAACACCTCCCAGAGCAGCAGGAATTAGTACATCACATTCTTCATGTAACAAGCATTCTGGGTCAATCGCCTCTGCTTCTGTGAAGTCCTTAATATTACCATTTTCCTTTGAATATCTTATTATGCTAGGAATATCAAGACCACTGGTGTTCTTTAATGCACCTGTGATATCACTTATAGCCACGACCTTTCCACCTTTCTCATGGATGAGTTTTGCTGCCCAAGAACCCACGTTTCCAAAACCCTGAACAAGGAAAAATGGGTTTAAGCCTCTTGCCAAAAACTAAATGATGATCTCTTCATAAGGCTGTCTCACAGACAACTGAAAGAAATATGAATATAACTGTAAAAGTGTAGGACAGGAGACCTTTTTTTGGAGCTCGAAAGGGGTTTTCTTTTTCTAGTCCATAACAGATCTTTAAGTGGGACCTCAAGACATCATTACCTAGCTTACATGACACCATACAAATAAAATATATGGAATGGTAAACGACTATAAACATCTTCAAATCGACTACACATAAAATGCTCAATTTTACGGAATTCATGACCAATGCTTGCAACCTCTAATTTGGAAGCTCTTGAAGCTGGATAGCAAAGAGTGCTACGGTCTGATGATACGAATAATCAGAAATAAAGAAGAAAAAAGCACTTCAATATGAAGAAAACTAGTTTTTATAAATACAGTGATTATATGCATACACCATATAAAGGATTCAAGGAAATCTCTAGCTTTATGTGCTTCAGGGTGATTAGCATTTCCAGCATAAACAAAAATCATAGGAACAGGGAGACAGAGAAATGCTCTCAAAAATACCTGGATGACAAAGCGTTGATCTCGAATGGGAATTCCATGTTCAGCTAACAAGGCTTCTGTGGCAATTACCACACCTCTGCCAGTTGCAGCATCCCTACCAAGGGAACCACCAAGATCCTATCATCATATGCACATGTCTGGAAAGTTAGAATTTGAATATATTGAAAAGGGATTTTCAACACCAAAGCCCATATACTTACAAGAGGTTTTCCAGTAACAACTGCAGGAGAATGACCATGAAACTTGGAATATTCATCTAGAATCCATGCCATTGTCTGCCCCAAATAAAAAGGAAGTAATTAAAAAGATGTAAGCATGATGATCTATTTCAAATCAATGTTAATTCTTTTGTAAATGCATTTAATTTGCATGATTCACATTTTTATATTTGAAAAGCCATCACACACAAAACAAAGTAAAAAAGGCAGAGGCATATTGGAAGCGTTCCCAATCCTGTCATAGCTCATACGCAATGAGCATACACATTCAAAATGCTTGCCAAAAAAGAGTGGAATAATAATCAATGTCCCAATAAACTAGCAAGATCAAAACAACGTTCAACCTACATTAGCTAGAGGCTATGATAAATTAATGCAAGTTGAAGACCAGTTCCTAAGCAAATTTGACAATTGATTCATCATTGTAAGGAAAAAAAATGCGGGGGAAATTAAAAACACCTCTGAAATTGAGTAGAGTTATGAAAAAACCTGAGAATTAGTTCCCATGTCAGGCGCTGGAATATCCATGTTGATTCCAATCAAATGATGAATCTTCTGAGTAAAAACACGTGTAAGACGTTCTAACTCAGTTTTACTCAAACTGGATGGTGAACATCCAATGCCACCCTTTGCACCTCCATATGGAATGTTTGCCACAGCAGTCTTCCATGTCATTAATTGAGCTAAGGCATTCACCTCATCTGGATCAACCTGCAAACCAACATCAAGAGATAAGTTATATATAAATGGAATTGATGTAGACAGTTAACCTTATTCTAGTCCTTTCATCAGCAGCAGGGATTCCCAATTACAAGAATTATTGAATGTTAATCTCAATCAAGGCTTGTCAACATATTTACATTATTTCCATTCAAAAACTAGCAATCTATACGTTAGATTGGCCCTGGCATTAGGTAAGACAGCATAACCTATTAAGTTTGAGAAATAAACTTGAAAATTAAATGTCCTAGTCATGCAATTCCAAGTATAGCCATAACAGCAAAGTGCCTGGTATTATCAATGACTTTTGGTTTTATCTACATTAGTACACCCACATGTTTCCGTTTAACACTCCACCCACCATCAGAGAAGAGCAGTCATAAGATGACCAACAGTGCTTTGTAATAAAAAGCCTTCGAAAGGCTGATGTGAAGTATTGAGTACCATATGCCAAAGAATGTGTGAAGTAATAAGTTTATCGTGTTTCAGTGCACGAAACAAGAACCGAGGTAGTTTACGAACCCCTCGTTTGTGTTAAATATTACAAAATGAGTACCAAACACACACGTGCACCATATGACCATAGAATTCTTCTGTTTTAGACAATCATCAGCAATTGCCAGCTTACCTCTGGGTGGTAGCGTATTCCTCCCTTCATAGGTCCTCGAGCATTGTCATGCTGCACTCTATAGCCCACATATGATGCAATTGTGCCATCATCTTTTGGAATGGTACACTCAACCTGCATTGGGAGTAAGCAACCTCAAGAAATATAACATACAGTTTTCATGAAGAGTTTAAATAAGTGTCTAGCCAATTCAAAACAATCTTAGTTATTCAGATCCTTTGAGATGTGAGAGGTATGCATTATTACTTTTATTTGACATGAGTAGGTTGGAGAAACTGGGTTGGTCCCTATCAGTTTGACATAAATGTTCGTTGCAAGAGGAAAATAGATCAATACTAAAAGATATATCATATAATGCAAAAGGGTGCTTTGGATATAGGAAATAAATGCACTGTAACCTGTTGCTTCCTTCTGTACGCAATGGGAATAAGGACCAATAGAAATGGCAAACTAAAGCCATATTGTACATTGCAGTTATTGTTTTTTTGGATGCACCAAGTATTCACAGGTATCAAGAGCAAATATCTTATATCTAGAATCTCAGGGTGAAGGTTATTGAGGTTTGCCACTATGCCAAAACCCATAGGCATTAGTAAAATTTCAAACTTGTAACATTATCTTGAATGGGCAGTCAGTCCCATGTTCCCAGGGTGGCAGTTAGTCCACGTGATCTATTCCCAAAGGTGTGGCAATTAGTCCAAAACCTGCAGTCCAATGTAACTAGGGGGAATTGAACCTAGACCAAGGTTCTAATACCATTTTGAGGTTTCCCATTATGCCAAAACCCACAGGCACTAGTAAACTTCCAAACCCATAACATTACCTTGAGTGGCTGATTAATACGATATTCCCAGGGTGGCAGTCCACGTGATCGATTCCCAAAAGTGTGGTGATTCATCCAACAGGGGATGCACAGCTTCACAGGGGCAGTATATGTCCTCCCACAGCACACCATCATGATCATAAATTCAAAAGCGGTCAGTGAAGATCTCCCAAACCACAGTCAGGGTTGGGTGTGTAAGGACTCTGAACACGACATATCTCCACAATGGTATGATATTGTCCACTTTGGGCCTAAGCCCTCATGGATTTGCTTTTGGACTTACCCCAAAAGGCCTCATACCAATGGAGATAATTGTCCATCCTTATATGACCATGATCCTCCCCACTTCTAGTCAATGTGGGA